>CAIGQV010019029.1:12785905-12796506 GCA_903798115.1 Danio jaintianensis | reverse complement strand
TCATTCCAACTACTTTCTTAACTACTTATCTGTTCACCTATCTATCATACAGGGGCGGATTTAACCAATAAGGGAGGTAAGCAGCCGCTTAGGGGCTAGATGTATAAATTAAAGGATACCTAAGAGTTATATATAACATAATTTTCTATTATATTTTGTACGGTGAGGGTCTTACAAATAATATTTTAATATAATTATTGCATCTGCGCAAATTTGTCCCCCCCACCTTCAATCATGGGGCAGTCCAGCAGTCAAATCAGACTAAGATGTAGTTTTCAAAATTAAATAGTTTATTTATTATTTTTAGTTGTGAATTCATGTTCAACAAATAATTTATAACATAGACATTGCATTAAGATAAAACGTAGACAATTAGATTGAGTGATATAAGACAAAAAACAACAACAAAAAAAACAGCAAAATAAATAAAAAATAAACAAAAGTAGTGTACAAAGGGTGAATTTTAGGACGGGGGTTAATCACAAAATCCGCCCCTATCGCATACCAATTTTCCTACCCCACCTAGTGATCAAGAAATATATAGTATATTGTTCAAATATAACAATATTATTTATATTATCATTGTTTCTTATTGTTTTGCTACAATGTAAACCAGATTACTCCAATTATCTATCTGGAAATAAACAGGAAAAATACTTTAGTGTCTTTGATGTAACTAAAAAATAAATAAATAAACCAGATTATTTTGATCAATGAAAGTATCATCACGTCCACTCAGTCCAGAGGTCACACATCATTCCCATACAGCCACAGATCAATACCTAGTGCTTCCAGAAGGATCCACATATGTGGTTTTCTCAAGTTTCACCCAATTTCCACTTGCCATCAACTAAAAAAACACACACAGAAAAGTTAAATT
This sequence comes from Danio jaintianensis, assembly GCA_903798115.1. Taxonomy (NCBI): domain Eukaryota; kingdom Metazoa; phylum Chordata; class Actinopteri; order Cypriniformes; family Danionidae; genus Danio; species Danio jaintianensis. The sequence goes on along the minus strand of CAIGQV010019029.1, from coordinate 12,795,626 downwards.
CAGCATTAAAAAGCAGTTTGTAACAACAATCGATCGATTACATAATGACAAAAATTAAAACTTTAAGATGGACCTATGCCTTTAAAAGCAGATTCTTACCTCCTCTTTGATTACATGAGGTTCAGTGGTGGATTTCTTTGGAGAGCTCATGTTGATCAGTCTGAACAGCTACAGTAATTCTGCACGTACAACAGAAATTAAGTTAACTCACAAGGCGCATGATGTTGTCATTGATGACCTCACAGCCTATTTCTACGACTTAATGCATCACGAAAAAACAATATGTCATAATCGTTTCAGTTAGTGTGGTACGTACCAGTAAAATCGCAGAAATATGTCAAATAAATCACGGCGACCTATCCTGACAAACCAAGTGATGTTTTTTAGTTAGTTTTCACACATGTAATCACGTGTTCACTGAACATCTGCCTGCTTGTGTGCAGCTAAAATAGTTTCCCCTCTTGTTGTCTCGATGTCATCGCTGTACGCATAATACTGTTAGCCAGTTCAACTTATTTTAAATAAAAAGAGGTCGTATTTAACACGAAATGCACAGTGAATGATTAAAATAGAGATTCGTTTAAACAGAAAAATGCGTACTTGTAAACCGGAACTGTGGTTATTTGGTACTATCGCTATGTCGGAATGTTTTTGAGGTTGCGCAGATTACCAGTGTAACTTTCAGGCAGCATGAAGAAAGAGCAGGTTGTCAACTGTCAATTCTCTGTTTGGCATCCTCTATTCAAGAAACACACTATTAAAAGGTATGAAATGTGCTTGCTGTATGGTAATATATAATAATCGGGGCTCACGGGGAAAAAAAGAGTTAAAAACATCGCGCGTTGTGCTATTAAGTAACATTATATAGAAACGTGTACCTATATACAATATATCCTCCTATCATTACACTTATCCTACTATCTTAAAGTCTATATTTTGTACTATAACGAATCTTTGAATAATGATAGACATTTTAATTAAAGTATTATGTTGTAGGTAAATATTTAGTGATGATATTTTCTGTTTTTCCAGCCTGATTTTGCCCATACCTCAAAATGTAATCGATTACCTATTAGATGATGGGACACTTGTGGTTTCTGGCAGGTGAGATTTGGACAAAAGTATGGTACTGAACTAATTACAGCACTTTCCTTTCTTGTCTTTGTGAAATAAATGTCTTGTTGTGTCTTTTCATAGTGAGAACAACAATTCACAAACACAGGCCAACAACCGTGACTCTGATGAGGAGGATATTCAGGTGTGTGTCTGTACATGTTTTTGTGACATATCAGGACACAAATCTGTATAACGACATGGATTTGACACAGCTATTACAAGAAGGTGGTGAATTATGGTGGTGAAGTATTATTTATAAGCTCAAAAAACGTATAAATCACACAGAATTAGTTTATTTCAGAAAGTATAACTGCGTACCATTTTCTGTGAGGGTTGGGTTTAGGGATAGGGTAGGATTAGGGCAGTAGAAAATACAGTTTGTACAATGGAAAGCAATGTAATGTCTCCACAATTCACAAAAACAAAGCTGTGTGAGTGAAATATATTGTGCATTAAGATATCTGAACTTAAGCAGCTTTCTTAATTCTCTTAAATGCTTTTGGTTTCAGTGGACTGATGATGAAACTACAACGACAGTTACAGTGAGTCTTATTCCTCAATCAGATTGAGGTAAAGTTGGTTTTATATTCGCACGTTCGACCATTTTGAAAATAGACATGACCAGGTTGTACATACGAGATGTAGAATCGGACATTCAAGACTTACACACACATATTTATTGAAACGGGAAAAAAAAACCTATTTGTGTAAGAATATTTTGACGATAAAACATATTTTAATAGAAAGTGTATTTTTGAAAGATATTAGAGAACGTTTTTATTCGGGAGATAATTTAAGGGAGATGCTTGAAAAGGTGCCTTCTTGAGCAATTTTAGAATATTTATCTTTAATCAAACTAAAAGATTGTATATGACTCTTTTCAGTGTTCTTTGCTGTTTTTGTATGTTTGTTAAGAAGTTGATATGATTATATGATTTTATATTGTATATTTAATATGTACAATGTTTTGCCATGAATATAGCCAATGCTGCTGATATGGCATTAAAACCTAAATAAATAAATATTCGCACGTTCGTTCATTTGTGTGCAGTGACAACTTGTGACATGGCCCCTATATTATTTTCCACACTGCTTTGAATATACAGTCTGAAATCGTATGCAAGTATGACTTCAAAACAACATTAGCACTATTTAATTGACTGTTAACAATGTTGTACTTTCATAGTCAATCATTGGCTGCTAATATGATTTCACTGTACAGAATTTGCAAAGAATACTTTTCTGAAATAATATTATTAAAAATTCATTATGTGCAAATATAAAACCAACTTTACCTCAGTGTCAATCAAAACTAACTTATGTTAATACTTTTGCATATAATAAATTATTATTATTATTATATATATTTTTTTTTTGCAGGCTCCAGAATTTCCAGAGTTCAATGTAAAAGTGCAAGAAGCAATAAATGTTCTGGGTGGCTGCATTTTCCCAAAGCTGAACTGGAGCGCTCCGAGGGTGAGGAGATTTTACAGTTGGATTTTTATAAACACGAATCTATAATACTCATAATATCTTCCTGTTAGGATGCAAACTGGATTGCCCTGAACAGCTCCTTACAGTGTCAGAGTCTAAGCGACATCTTCCTGCTTTTCAAAAGTTCTGATTTCATCACGCGCGATCTCACACAGCCGTAAGTGTCTCTGACGCCTCACTGGTTCATACATGCTGATTTCCATGTTCTCAGGTTAATTAATGTCATTATTTTAATACCTGACAGATTCCTCCACTGTAGTGATGATTCTCCAGACCCAACCATAAAGTATGAGGTACTGAAAACTATATATTTTCCACCCGTTTTGTTCACTTGCACACTATTATATTAACTGTTGCCAACTAATTTTTCAGAGGAAGTTGCTGGAAGGTGGAACAATTTGTTGCTAAATGAAGCTATGATGTCATTGTGGGATGACGTAATTACATAATTGCAACTCAAAACTGAATCTTTATGTAATATACAAAATAAATAATGAGTTTCTCGAATTGACTGGCCATCTCAGGAAAAAAACATTATTTGAAAAATATGTATATTTAGATTTGTTTGATATAGTAGACTATTTGTATACAAATTAATACAAATGCTTGGCCTTTTTGATTTATTTTCTTTCACAATGTTACTTTTTGAAAGTTGTTCAAAGTAGGCAAATGAATGTTAAAAACTGCTAACTTTGTTTTTATTGATTTTAATTATATTACAAAACCCAGCAAACAATACAGAATATTCTCTTATATAATATTTCAGAATGTACTTTCCCACCCCAACATTTGTTAAACAGAAATAACATTTAAAATAAATGATAAAATAAAATACAGTACTTTATAAAAAATAAAATAAAAATAAATACATTTAAATTGACCAATGGTGTGCGTGTATATAATAAAAAAAATAAAAACATTATTACATTGAATTTTAAATTAATCTTTCCAAAGACTTCCAATTTTTATCTATCCATTTATAAAGTGACTGAAAGGAGACCACACTTTTTTTAAAAGTCTCTGCTTTAGAATCAGAATCAGATTCAGAAAGAGCTTTATTGCCAGGTATGTTCACACATACGAGGAATTTGTTTTCGTGACAGAGCTTCTACAGTGCAACAGAGTTACAGAGACAGGACAAAAACAGATAATAAATATATTTTTAAAATAAAAGTTGTACTGAATGCAAATATACAAATTGACAAGTGTTTATCTCTGATTACATATGTTAATTTTTTAAGAGCAAGATTATCAGACATTTCCTTTATCCATTGTGCAAGAACAGGTCTTTGGGTATTTTTCCATACCAATGCTAGGTGCTTTTTGAAAAATAAAATGTTGCTAGGGTAGTATGAAAAGTTTCTAAATATATTATATTATATTATATTATATTAGGTTATATTATACTATATTATACTATATCATATTATAAGCTCAAATGTTTGTAGGATTGTTTTAAAGAAATAAGTGCTTCAAAGGATGTAAATGAGATATTTATTTTAAAAACATAAATTTTTTAACAACATTGTATATAACACTATTTTATTTAATTTTATTTATTTTATTATATTATTTAATTTTATTATTTAATTTAATTGTATTTAATTTTATTATTTAATTTAATTGTATTTAATTTAATTTTAATTAACTAAATTTTTTTATTTTTTAAATATTTTTATTTCATGAAACTCGTTAAATAATGCTTAAAAGTTTTCTAATAAATACTAAATACTAACTTGTATCTGCTTTTTGTGCAGTTGGTATTGAGAAAATGGAGTGAACTCATTCCGGGAGGGGAATTTCGTTGCTTTGTGAAAGAGAACAAACTAATTGGTATGAAAATTCAGCATCTATTAAACTAAAAATTTGAGTATTCTGTTTTATAATGCTTAAGAGGAATGCATTGCATATTAAGAACATTTTTAAAAATTACATATAAATACTGAGATCATGTTTGGTGTTATTGTAGCGATTTGTCAGCGAGATTATACACAACATTACCAGCACATTGGCAAACAAGAGGCCAGCATCTCCACCTCTATACTTCAATTCTTCAGAGACAACATTCAATACCAGTTTCCAGATGAGGACTGTAAGTGTAGCAGAGGAGAATTTTGTTTCTTACTTTAAAAACATGCATTGACATTAATCATACCACTTTTTTGCAGTTGTCCTGGATGTTTACAGAGACAGCTTAGTAAGTGTTTATGAACATACTGCAAAAATCTAATATTCAGAAAAATTACATTTTTTATGTTACTTCAATGCAAGCTAGTATAAAATAATGCAATCAAGTATAAAAAATAATAATTGAATAACACAAACCTTAAAAAGTGTGTTTTGTCTAAAGGGACGTGTGTGGTTGATTGACTTCAATCCATTTGGTGAAGTCACAGACTCGCTGCTTTTCACATGGGAGGAGCTTACGTCTGGCAAAAATCTCACAGTCAATCAGACACAAGAGGAAACAGCAGTGCAGGTACTCATACTTTTTTTAAAAAGGCTACGTGTTTCAGATCAAACCCTGTTGTGATAATATATTAATAGCATGCATACTACATTGTATTAGGATGGACCTGCTTTTCGGTGCACTAACAGTGAGGTGACTGTGCAGCCCAGCCCATGTCTGTCATACAGAATCCCACGAGACTTCCTGGACCTGACCACAGGCGAAGATGCCTATAAGCTTATTGATTTTCTTAAGCTGGTGAGTGAGACCAGGATATACAGTTGAAGTCAGAATTATTAGCTCTTCTGAATTATTAGCCCACCTGTGTATTTTTTTTCCCCAATTTCTGTTTAATGGAGGAACATTTTTTCAACACATTTCTAAACATTATAGTTTTAATAACTCATTTCTATTAACTGATTTCTTTTATCTTTGTCATGATGACCGTACATAATATTTTACTAGATATTTTTCAAGATACTAGTATTCAGCTTAAAGTAGTTTTTTTAGGCTTAACTAGGTTAATTATGTCAGTGGTTCCCAAAGTGGGAGTCAGGACCAGGGTCGCTTGGTGATTTCCACAAATCAAATTAATTTTATTAAATTAGAATTAACATTTTTCATCCATAACCTACCGAAGATAAAAATAGTAGTTAATAGTTACATAAAAAAACCCAACATGTGAATAAAAAGCCATCAGCCTTTCAATTTTTTCCCCATTGGATTGTGACCCCTGGGGAGATTACATTATATTAAAGACACAGCAATAACGTCAGCTGCAGCGGATTGATTTTATGGCACCGGATTAAACTTAACATTAAAAACATTGAAAATAAATACAGGCCACGACTGAACATGGAGGATGGTCTCCAAAATTACACCAAGATTAGGCTTGGGCCTATTAGTGTGTGTGCGCGCCGTTGTGTGCAAGGTTTGTATATTTATAACCACCTAAGAGGATAGTGGGGGTCGCGAGTCACTGGCATTGTTATAACTAAGCAAGTTGGGGTAATTAGGCAAATCATTGTATAATGTTTTATTCTGTAGACAATCGAAAAAATATAAATTGCTTAAGGGGGCTAATAATATTGACCTTAAAATGGTTTAAAGAAAACTAAAAGCTGCTTTTATTCTAGCCGAAATAAAACAAATAAGACTTTCTCCAGAAGAAAAAAATATTATAGGAAAAAATATTATAGGAAATATTATAGGAAATACCTTGCTCTGTTAAACATCATTCGAGAAATATATATATATATAAAAAAAAAAAATAATAATAATAATCACAGGAGGGCTCATAATTCATTCAGACTTCAACTGTATATAAAAAACCAACGTCTGTAGAAAAAGACAGGGAAACTATAACACCATGATGTGTTGTTCATACAGAAGAATGTGGTAGAGTTGTGTGATAATTATTCTCCAAATGTTAATGTCACTTGTTTGTCAACAAGCAAATAAAATCACATTTCAAGATTTCAAAATATATATACACACCGTACAGTGGAAATCAATATTAGAGACAATTTATTACACTTCAAACTCAATAAGTAGTCCTATTTTCAAGTTTTCCAATCAGTGTTTTAAGCATATTTCATGTTTTCTAAAGCTGTTTTCAGTATAAAAAAAAGGATATTTTAAAAAGAACACTGATTAAACATTTTGCAGTATTAGTCAGTAATTAATAGTAAATAATATTAATTATAATAATGATAATAAAGTAGTAAATTTAGTAATTATTTAGTCAATAAGTAGAAAAACAGTAAGAGTAGTAGAAAGGTGTAGAAAAAATTTCCCTTGCTGTTTTTTTTGTCAAGATATATTTTTATATAGTTTTTTTTAAATAATATATACTGTATTTAATGGAATATGCTTAAAACTGCTCTTTTACTCCTGTTAGGTAGAATATCTTTAAATAGGACTAAGCAGTGATCTCGAAATGTAACAAATTGAATGTAGGAAGCTGTAAAATATTCTTTAATTTCGATCTCCACTGTTTAAATATATAAGAATCTGACATATATATTGACATATATTTCTTTTCTGTGTCATTTCAGAAGAGGGGTCAGCAGGAGGAGGAGGAGTCTAATGAAGAAGAGGAGGAGCCTCAGCAGTAAACTGGTGTAAATCAGTGCCACCTTCCTACTTTAAGCCCTACTTGTGTAGAAGTAAATTGACTCTGATTGGCTGCTTCAGGGTTAAGATGAAACTTGAGGTACTAAACCTTGTAGGAAGCTCCTCTTACTATATATAATAGGATGATCGGTGCTGACCAACAAAGTCCCTGTCAAATGCTTCTGTGCTGCAGAAAACATTTTTATGCTTTCTATCTGTAATAACGCACACACACCTAACAGTTTCACTGTGCAATAGATATAAAACTGTGCTATGAAGTAATAATAAACATGTTTAATAATGCAAGATGTCTCTGTCTCGATTATATTGTATTTAATATGCAAATTACCTCCGAAATCACAACTGATTTTTCAGCATCCACATGAGGGCGCCAAACACCAAGACAAATATATTGTGTACAGGAATAATTGCAAATACTTCTATTTTTTTATACTTTAGTTACAAGATGCATACGATTAATTAGGATTTCCATGAAAAACACATCAAGCTAAAAATATTAGAGAATTTAAAATTCAATGGAAATGTGTCTAGTATGTGTATATACTTATACAGTGTGTCCGTGTTTACTGAAATATTGTCTTGTAGGTCTTGAATCATTTTAAATGGGTCTTAATTTTCCTTTGTTTATGTAAAGCTACCCAATCGATCCAAAACACATCCAATCACCAACAACACGTCTCAATAAAACTTTTAGCAAAACTATTCAGAAATAATATTATAACTGTAGTCTGTTGTAAGTTATGTTGAACAAAAATTGATGTATACAACTAAGGTCTGCTGTTTTGACACATTATTTAAAATATGTGGCTAAGAAATAACTAATTAGATTTTTTTTTCTGCTGGGCCAATAAAAAAATCCTTAGTGTCTAGCCCTATATAAGTCTGAAATTTCATTCTTCATGGTCTTAAAAAGGTCTTAAATTTGACTTGGTGAAACCTGCAGAAACCCTGTTATAGTTTACTTTTACAGTTTTTTGCTCTGCTCCAAAAATATTTAATTAGCTAAAATTGTTGTATTTAATTATTTAATTTGAAAAATAAAATCCTTATCTAATCATAACAAACAAAAGAAATTAATTGTAGATAGATTGTGGATTACTGGTACAAATAAAAGACAATATTGCCCTATTTTTAATGTTATCGAACAACGATTTTTTTACTGGAGAGACTTTAAAAATAATAATATAATAAATATATTAATAATTAAATATTTTTCAATGTGAATCCTTCAAAAATGTTCAAACTTTTATCAAAAGTAAACCTTCAAAAAATGTTTTAGATTTATTTATTGCTGTTGATGTATTTTTATTGATATAATTTTTTATTATTATAGAAAAGTGATATTTATAAAATGTTGTAAATTTGATTTGGTTTTGCCATCTCTCTCAATTCAATTCAATTCAATTCAATTCAATTCAATAATTGCTTTATTGCCATGACAAATGTTACAAATGTATTGCCAAAGCATTTATAAAGTTTACATTAAAAAGATATATATAAAAAAACATAGTAAACACAGTAAATAGTAGTATAGTATTATAATATATAGTATAATAATAATAATTATTAAATAAAAATATTAATAAAAAATATAAATAAATAAATATTATAATAAATCAGAATAAACTGTACATTTAATAATCAACATTTATGGATAAAACAGTAATAATAATAATAATAATAATCAGTATATTTACTATGGTTCATTTATAATAATCTCTATCTCTCTCTCTCCCCCTCTCTAAAAACAATATTTATTCATCTATAATGGTAATACACAACATGTTTATATTGTAACACTACAATAAATATAAATTAGCTATAACTGCATTAGAGAAAGACATTATAATATGTTCCAGCATGATGATTAATATGAATATGCATGCATCACTGGTTGTATAAGATATGACCATAACATGATTTTAACAATAATGAATTCTACATTTGTATATTAAATTGGCATTAACCTACTGTAAATTAATAAACTGCATTAAAATGTGTTAACCTGATCCTAATGAACTAACTATAACCAATTAAAGCTTACTGTATAGTGCTCCTTCTTCCAAAAACTTCTCTTATTGTTGCATTTGCACGCAGATGCATTTGATGTGATTGACAAAAATCCCATTAACATATTAATTTGAATTGAACTCAATTAAAATTATATGATCAAGTGAGACACGTCTTTATTAATATTTTTTTTATATCTGCGGTTGCTGGGTAGCATGAATCGGGAATGTTTCCAAATCACGACTGACAACCCAAATGCACAAGTGGACTCAGGATTGGGTGGAGAAATATCTTTTTAGAACCATTGGGGGGGTTGGTGGTGACGGACTGTCAGATCAAACTGCTTTAGATTTGCTGACTCAGAGCTGGTAAAGAGAGAAAGAGGACAAGAGAGACAGAATGCAGAGGGACAGATTTTCCAGAGCTGAGAAACTGCAGTGGTCTGCAGCTGGAATACTCATGAGCCATAGACTACAGCATGAGGAGCTGAATGAACACACACACACACACACACAC
>CAIGQV010019029.1:12763651-12785505 GCA_903798115.1 Danio jaintianensis | reverse complement strand
ATATATATATATATATATATAGCTGTATCATGTTATAAATACATACATCATCGCCTCAAATGTAAATGTAATTGTTTTCAAAGTACATTTGTGTTCATTTGCTGAATTTAAGTGCTGATGTATTTCTTAAAATCATAGTATACATTAATTTGACACTTTATTAACAACAGGTTCTTGTAGTAGAACATTAAAGCTAGTTTGTGCATTATTGCTAAATATTGTTTTACTCTGACTTTGTGTGAACTGATCTGCCTGGTCATATTGAGAGCCATTAATCATCTTCCTCCATGTGCCGTGATGCATGTAATATCAATGTGGCTGCTGTTTTATTTCCTACAGCGCAGCCTGAGAATTACAACTTTATTAAAGCAATTGATCTGAACAGATGCATGCTTCTTCTTTTTTTTCAGTTGGACTTGAGCATGCTTTTGGTGCAATGCGAACAATCCACACAGCCACACAGTCTCTCCTCCTCCTCTCCTTTCCTCTCTCATATGGCAAGCCAATTTAACATGTATTTATTAGAATAACCAAGTATAACAGACTAGGGGAGTTCATAACTAGACGATGAAAATTACACAGAGGAATGATATAGCTGGAATCAATTTGAAAACATTTGTTTGTCAGCTGACGATCAGTAAAAACATTGTCAACCATCCTGGATTAATGGGGTGCAGTATTAGCAATAGACCGCAAAAACACAGTCATCATAAGGTATAAAAATCTAGTGAATCAGTAAAACTGGAAAAAAATACATACAGAAATTGAGATACTTCAATTTTGCAGCCCTATTTACATATTATGTAGGCTGCTTATTATTTTATTTACACTAAATGGGTAATAAATATGTGCTAATTGCTTAAGCAAAGGAAGCCACCAGCTAACACAATGTTAAACATCACAGAAGGTAAAAGAAGATGGAATAATAAACGTATATTTAGTGTTCTGTTTAATGTTCACACTATATAAGCTTAAGCCGCAGTGGCTTAGCAGACGGGCCCTCGTGATAAATCCCCCCCCCCCCCCCCCCCCCCCCCCCCCCCGGGAGGGCTGCGCCGGATCCTAAGGCCCCACCCCCCCCCCCCCCCCCCCACACACACATTTTGCGCTATGCCACTGTTAACCGGTGTATAATAACTAATAATTTAGATTTATTTGATCATTATAGTATATTGTTTTTACTAATTATTACATATTCAGTTATGTATTTAATTGATTTCAGTCAAGTGATTCTGTCATGTAAACCTCCTTGCAACATCCAGGAAAGGATCTTTCTTTGGTCACAAAATAAAGAACCTAAAAAGAATACTTCAATAACCAAATGGGAACCATAAGAACTGCTGCTTTCAGGGGTGAACCTTGTGTCTTGGGGACCCTACGCAAAATCTGTGCGTATAGGGCAGATCGGTAGGCCTACTGGCTGCTTTACATTGTCCTAACTAGTCACTACTTGTCGCTACTAGAAAGTGACTACTTAAAAAAGCTTTCTAGTCAATCAATGTGAAAACGGCTTGCCATACTTCTCGTGCATTTGCTCTTTGTCAGGTCGCGCCGTGAGGAGCAGCGCATCTTCCTCCTCCTCCTCATTCACTCTCTCTCTCTTTCTCTCCTCATTGCCATAACAACAGATGCAGCGCATCAGTCCATCCGCGCAGGATCAACCTTCAGCATCAGCAGCATCCGCGCGGGGCGGAATAAACCCGTACCGGTGCCGTTAAGACACCGCAAAGGTGACACACGCACGCGCCACTCTCAACTATTTACGTCAAACAGTTTAAGCAGCTTCAGGGTGACGAGCGCACGCTGGAGATCCTCTCCGGGGTTATTCGGTAACGGTACAACCGGTGAAGGCGAGAGAAGCCAGTCAAGGAGAGAGAGAGAGCAGGAAGTGCAGCGTGGGAAAGCGGGGAAAATCTCCGGGGATCTCCAGCGCTCACTTCTCCATCTACGGTCCTCCCCGTTTTTTTTTCCGGCATGGCTCGGGAGAACGGAGAGGCCGGCGGGGACTGCTCGTGGAAGAAGCAAGTCGATAATATCAAGGAGATGTTTGAATTCAAGGAGGTGCTCGGGACGTGAGTAACTTTGTTTTTGGCTTTGACTGTAACCGAAACCGCTGACGAAAATTTCCCCTAAACGCCGTAGTTATAATTACCGTTGCATCTTAAACCAGTCTAAGAGGGTTTGCTGGTCTTCTGGGTTGGTCTGGTTTGTTGGTTTTACAGTTGCTGTGCGTATTTTGGTGCAGGAGAGCAGTTTGACATTTAGCCGAACACCTGTTTAGTCAGGAGGGCGTCTGAAACTGTGGTCAAAACCAATAAGCCATTAGGCTGGTTTAAAATGTTATAGTTTCAACAAGGGCAATGTAAAAAGATAATTTGTAAAAAAGATAATCACTTTCAAACAGCGTTATTTAGGATATTTGCGTCACTTTTTGGTTTATTTACACTAACAATACAAGTTTTAATATTTCAAAACTTTGGAATCATAAAGTTCTGAGTGGTTTTGAGCTTTAAAGTTTTTGGATGCCATAAATTTAAAAATGATAAATTCAAGACTTAAACAAACAAACATACATATATACACACACACACACTCACACCATGTAATGTAATAAATTGTCACAGAATATGAATACTGTATGTAAATAACTACGTTTTGATAAAAATGTCAGAGAGAACCTTATAGTTCCCAGGTAAAGGTTTGTTTTTAAAACCAGAGTGGTGGCAAAGTGATAAAGCTCATTGCACATTTTTGAATGAATGACAATCTAATAAAAAATGATTAATAAAGACAGCCTAATTGAGTGTAAATATCAAGCTGTTGTGGCAAGTTAAATGCATCATCCTAAAGGTAATTTATTAAAATGATTGCGGACGTACAATATGGTTACATTAGTAAACGGTGTGTAAGTAACTGCCCATGTGTAACCCATATAATTTTATCTTGCTTTTAAAGGCCAGTAATCAATCACAATAAGCAACCACTGCTGGAAAATACATCCAATATTAACCACTAGGATCATTAGCTCTTAGACCAGATCTGAGACCAGCAACAAATGCCAGTTTAAGATGGTCAGACTGGTTTCAGGCCAGCTGGAAACCATCTTCGACAACACAGCTACAAGATTAAACAGGATTTTAAAACATGTTTTCCTTCCTTCCAAACATAAAGGTTTTGCTGTACAGAAGAATAGTGGGTTTCATGATTATCTTAAATGCAGAGAGTCTGAATGCACTGTAGTTTTGGTGGGGGTTTAAATTAAAAAAGAAAAGTCATATAAGGACATTTGTTTAATGCATAAACGGACATGAGGGTTTCTGTTAAACCACATGCATTGCTTTTGCAGCAGCTGAGGTCATGCACGTGTGTTTGATGATAAAGGGTGGAATTGTTTTGCAACGTGCAGCCGTCATGCATGCATGCTTTCACAATGCTCTGGTGATTTGCTCTCAGGTTGTTCGTTAGCTGATATCCAATCCAATCCAATGCCTCCTATGTGCATCTTGGCTACATATATCATGCACCAATGCACTGTTTTTGTTGTGCATCATCCTCACAGGCCTGTAATGTGTTTATATGTGCTGCGGTGGGTCACCCCGGTCGCTTTGACTGCAGTAATTTAATCTCTGTGTACTAACCAGGAGAGGGTCGGATTAACCAGGTTGGATTATTGCACTGGAAGAAGACAGTCCTCGAATAGATTGTGTCCAAATTTCATAATGCAGGCCTGAGAGGTTTACTTAAACACCCCCTGTGGTGGAAATCATGTTTGTAACATTTTCACATGTCAGTTTAATGTTTTTAATATGCTTAATAGAACCCTATGAAAAAAAAATACATTTTTAAGGGGATAGTCCATGCAAAAATGTAAATTTAAGCACTCTCAACTGGATCCAAACCTTTGAGTTTCTTTTTTTTTTCTTTTTTTTCTGGCTGAACACAAAAGAAGATATTTTGAAGAATGTTATAAAAGTGGTAGCCATTGACTTCCATAGTATTTTTTTTTCTACTATGGAAGTCAATGGCTATTGCTTTCCATGATGAAATTAAATTTTTGGGTGAACTATACCTTTAATAACTGGAATACAACGGGTTTTAACAAATCGGTTGTCTATGAAAACCTAGAATGAGTCCTATGTAAATTCTGTATGTTTTGCTGATCAAATAGATGATGTTTATACTAGAAGAGACTCTTCCATTTTATGCAAATGAAACAAAAGCTTAAACAATGTTTTATATATTGCCAAAAGAGCTATTCTGTACTGTAAAGTCAATGTGTCATGCAAAGAAAAAGCATTAATTCAAAATATAGGTCACTTTATAATCAATTTATCAAAACAGAATCAGTAACCACAGTTTGTGCAAACATATGCACACACTGACATTATTAGATGTAATAATTCATTCATTTTCCTTCGGCTTAGTCTCTATTTCAGAGGTCACTACAGCGGAATGAACCGCCAACTATTCCAGCATATGTTTACGCAGCGGATGGCCTTCCAGTACTGAGAAATACCCATACTCACTCATTCACACACACTCATACACTACGGCCAATTTAGTTTATTCAATTCACCTATAGCGCATGTGTTTGGACTGTGGGGGAAACCGGAGCACCGGGAGGAAACCCACGCCAACACAGGGAGAACATGCAAACTCCACAGAGAAATGCCAACTGGCCCAGCCGGGACTCGAACCAGCGACCTTCTTGCTGTGAGGCGACAGTGCTAACCACTGAGCCACCGTGCCACCCCTAGATGTGATAATCTAGTCTGTAATTTTAGTTGTTTGTTTTGTTATTTAGAGAAAAGTGAGCAGCTTATATTTACATATTCATCTAAACGTCACACTCAACAGTGTCTGTACGGTGTCTGGATGTTTATTATAAGTATCTCGCTTTTAAATTACACACTGAGATATTTGCGGACATCTGGTTTGTTTGTTGAGCATAAGATTAATCCAGCCTGATTTCACGAGGAAACGTAACTATTTTATCTTTTGTTTGTTTAGTAGCTAATTCGTGTGAATTCATTTGAGTACGATTTTTAAAAGGAGGTGTGGCACCAAACCCCACCCCTAAACCCAACTGTCATTGGGGGATGAGCAAATCGTACTAAATTGGCACTAAATAAGCCACTAAATCAAAAAGTTGCCGTAAAATGTCATTGGATTATTCAGTACCAAAGTCAAAGTAGGAAAGACCCTGATGGAAAAATTATTGTGTTTGAACAAAACATAACATCAAATTGTAGTGGAAAAACAAAGGAGGTCAAAAATAATTGATTTAGTTTAAATGTTTTGTAAGGTACAGAACACCTCATTTTAATTCCTTAGTGGATACGAGGCACACTTTAATGGTAACAATGTTTAAAAAAACTGTTTAGTAAAAATGCAGGTTCTCCATATTCACTAAGAACAGGATAAATTACTCATTTATTCACTGCATTCATTTATTCCTGGCATTGTAAATTCATTTATTCATTTTTCATCAGGGGTCACCACAGCGGAATGAACCGCCAACTTATCCAGCATATGTTTTACACAGCGGGTGCCCTTCCAGCTGCAACCCAGTACTGGGAAACACCTATACACACTCATTCACACACATACACTACGGCCAGTTTAGTTTATTCAATTCACCTATAGCGCATGTGTTTGGACTGTGGGGGAAACTGGAGCACCCAGAGGAAACCCACGTGAACACAGGGACAACATGCAAACTCCACACAGAAATGCCAACTGACCCAGCCGGGACTCGAATCAGCGACCTTCTTGCTGTGAGGCGAAAGTGCTAACCACTGAGCCACCGTGTCGCCTGGCGTTGTAAATGATGTACATAATTTTATTTTATTTAGGAATGACAATAGCTGGGTTTCCATCACCCTGTGTTAATGTGCATTTCGAAGTATCACATGATACATTTTTTTTGGAATAAATATATCTTAGTTAAAACAAAAAAAGTGTTTACGACTCACTTGAGATGATCTTGAACTTGTGCGAAAAAGGGTTAATGCGAATAATGGGAGATGGAAACACAATTGCCGAATATACTCTGACGTAGCAAACATTACACCCATGTGACCAATCAGCTGTCTTCATTATGCTTGCCTTGTGTGCTACAGGTTGCTAGGTTACCAATACTACAGTCAGCCACTCTAACTTGATGGAAACACACCTAATTCACATATTGTTTTGCAAAGATTTGCTTCACATTAGGATGGAAACCCAGCTTATAACTCTATTCATCAAGCGCTTTGCTCTTTGAAACTTTACAGACTTTTTTACGTTCACAAAGAGGTATATTGAAACTATATGAACACTAATGTCACATTGCATTTGAAGTTGATTAACGTATGAGTTTTTTCTTTTTTAATGGAAGAGCTCTGCTTCTGCACACATCTATTAAACCAATGATTAGGTGGATCTGTGCTCAATGTGAAGATGCTGCCGTCATAGCAACCCAAAAGACAGGAGTCATGGCAACTCCAACTGGCCCGTTCATGCACACCATTAAAAGGGTCTCACCGATCTTCATTTCCCCCTTATAAAAACGCTGCTGGCATCGTACAGTCCTTTCCCGCCCACGCTCAGGCACACACAGATTTTATTTATCCACCCACAGACATCCAACCGGCCATTATAAACCAGTACCCAGCATGTCTGATCTTTACTGTGTTCACTGGATAGTGCTATTATTTCCTTTGGAAGTATTGATTATGGATTGGGTCTAAAATGGCAAGGAAAAGCCTCAGAATATACTTGTTTGTTCGCTCTAGCCAGGGCTTTTCCTGAAGAACGACAGCTGTGTTGGCGGTGTGGGTATTTCTGCCCATATTCTTGACGGATGTGTCAAACTCAACAGTTGGGCTCTGCAGGGGCAGCTTTCTAAAAGCGTGTGTTTTCAGAAATGATTCGTTCGGAGACCTCGGATATTACATATTCTCTCTCGGCCATCTCACACTTTGCATGAATCATTCATTTCCAGCTTGTTTGGCCCTGAATGACCACACATGCAGGGCTAACTTGACTTGCTTTTTCTCACTTTCTCGCTTTTTGTGTTTGCAAACGTTTGGTGATCGCTCAGATTTAACTTTTAAATCCGCATGAACTGGAAGCTGCGACCATTTTTTTTTGTATTGTGATGCAGTTCCTGGAGAAACAGAATATTAAATGAGAAAACAGTGGGCGTGGCTTGTTTTTTTCCACTGTGAGCTGATTGGATGTAGTAAAGTAGGTATTTCATTTAGAACGATCAGGAAAAGGGTTTCGGGAGAGTTATTACAACCTAACAGACTCCTCCTCCTCACTATTTCTGTATGTTGTCAAAACTAACAGTTGAAGGGGCGTGGTTAAGTATGTTAGCCCTGCCCAATACCTCAGACAGACGTAACCGCATTGTAAGGTTATGGACTGTACTTTAAAAAGCAAAAACACTAGCATAAAGGAACAGTTCACTCAAAAATGAAGATTTACTCACTGTTTACTCACTCCATTATGCTTGCCTTGTGTACTACAGGTTGCTAGGTTACCAATACTACAGTCAGCCACTCTAACTTGATGGAAACACACCTAATTCACATATTTTTTTGTAGACTTTAAAAGTGATTAAAGATTTGCCTCACATTAGGATGGAAACCCAGCTTATAAAAGCACTTTGCTCTTTGAAACTTTATAGACTTTTTTTACGTTCACAAAAAAAAAAATTCTCACTATTTACTCACTCTCAAGTGCTTTCAAACCTTTATTTTCTTTCTTCTGTTAAACACAAAAGATGATATTTTGAAGAAAGCTTAAAACCTGTACGCCATTTTTCTTTCTCAGATTTTTGCTATTTTAATTGTATTGAAAAACTATGAATTTATGTACATTAAAGTATACATTGCTGTTTAATAGTCAATATTTTAACTAACTTTAATTAGAATTTTAGTTTTTTGTTAATTGCAAAATTACAAATATTTCCATTTACACAAAAATATTACGCAGCATGAAATATATCATATTATAATTTAAATATGTACTTCATTTTATT
This sequence comes from Danio jaintianensis, assembly GCA_903798115.1. Taxonomy (NCBI): domain Eukaryota; kingdom Metazoa; phylum Chordata; class Actinopteri; order Cypriniformes; family Danionidae; genus Danio; species Danio jaintianensis. The sequence continues at coordinate 12,777,476 of CAIGQV010019029.1, read as the reverse complement.
CATTTGAAAGATGCCATTTTATTTTATATTATATTTATTTGTGAAAAAAACAAAATTATTTAAATTGTGAAAAAGTAAAAAGTACTGTTTTACTTTAATATATACCGTAACGTCTACACAACAAGAAAATTAAATCCAAAACTCTTCATTCGTAACTAATCATGATGTTTACCACCACCAACAATAATATAATCACCTACACTATGAATATGCAGCAAAAGTCTTGTCTATTCTACATAATCCCTATGAGAGACATGAGAATGGAGTGTAATGTTTCATCCGTGTGTGTATGTGTATGTGTGTGTGTGTGTGTGTGTGTGTGTGTGTGTGTGTGTGTGTGTGTGTGTGTGAACGCCTCCAGTGTTGTTCTCTAAACTGAATTATTCAGCATGCGAATTGCCCAGAGGCCACAGGAGGTCATGTGATCACTCAACAGGTGTGTGTATGCATGTGTGTGTGTGTGTGTGTGTGTGTGTGTCAGGTACAGCATGCTACTGTTAGAAACCTCTCAGAGACACAGCCGAAAACACACACTCATGTCGTGTAGCAGGTGAGGCGAGAGGACAGAAAGGAAAAGCAGAGGAGAGAGAGGAGAAAAAAAGAAAGAGAGGAAACATTGAGGCCATGAAGCCCTTAATTGCCTGCTCCATTTTCAGACCTGTGCTCCTGGCTTTGTCCTCTATTTAAGAAAGTCTCTCTCTCTCTCTCTCTCTCTCTCTCTCTCTCTCTCTCTCTCTCTCTCTTTTTCGCATCTCTCGTTTTTTTTCTGTACTTTATTAAAGTGACTTTTGCAGGGCGAGCCAGAGTTCAGAATGAGATTCTATTATAAAATACTTGCCACAGATAATTGCGGGAAGATTGTGTTGTCTTCCAAGTCTCCAAAGATGAACTAGATAAAGCTGAATTGTTGTTGTTGTTGTAACCAAAAGCTAGTGACATTATATTAGCATTTGAAAGTATTTGCAATTTTAAGTTTGTAACTTATTTGTTGTGGTTTTATTTAACTACTATCTATCTATCTATCTATCTATCTGTCTGTCTGTCTGTCTGTCTGTCCGTCCGTCCGTCCGTCCGTCCGTCCGTCCGTCCGTCCGTCCATTGTTTATTCAAAATATAGCTAGCTCTTTGCAATGTTTTTGTTGGGCTCTTTAAGTATTTCACATTATGAGTTTTGTTAGTAATAGTAAGTCAAGGGCCAAAATGCAAAAAATCATTGCTTTGGTGAGTAAAGAAATGCACAGTTTATTTAGGAAATAATATTTAACCTTGACCTTTATGAACAGCTTTTTGTTTTTAGTTAATACTAAATGCATTTTAATGGACTGTAAAATATTCAAGACTGGAAGCATTTCTCTTAGCTGTTGACATTTAGTGGTTTTAAGATATTGTTTGCGAAATGGATTAAAACCAATACAATTCTAGAGGGCAAATGAGCTGTTTTTTCCTAGCTTTTGAGTTATGGTTACTCAAAGGCCAAAGTGCAGGAAATCGTTGCTTTTAGTGAGTAAATAAATGCACGGATTATTTAAGAAATAATATTTAAGACTTCTATAAACAGCATTTAGGTTTTTGTTAATACTGTACAGAATGCATTTTAATGGGCTGTAAAATATTCAAGCCTGGAAGCATTTCTCTTAGCTGTTGACATTTAGTGGTTTTAAGATATTGTTTGCAAAATGGATTAAATCAATTCTAAAGGGCAAATTAGCGGTTTCTTCCGAGCTTTTGAGTTATTGTTTTGTTTTTCTTGTTCTGATGGATTTGTTTGAAAACACTTCATGTAAGTACGTGCTCTATTGTTCATTTCTGGAAATATTTTGAACAGTGGGTTAAATAAAAAAGCGTGTTATGCTCACCAAGGCTGTGTTCATTAGATTAAACTACAGTGGAAACAGTATAGTTTTGGTAATTATTATTATTATCAACAATACTTTTCTATGTGAATATGTATTAGATTAAATTACTCAGTATTTCACTCTTAGTGTCACATGGTCCTTCAGTAAGCATAATAATATACTGATTTGACATTTTTCATAAATAAATAAATAAATAAATAAATAAAAAACACTGTATATTACAGAGTGACACAGTGGGTCAGTGGTTAGCGCTGTCACCTCACAGCAAGAAGGTCGCTGGTTTGAGTCCCGGCTGGGCCAGTTGGCATTTCTGTGTGGAGTTTGCATGTTCTCTCCGTGTTTACGTGGGTTTCCTCCGGGTGCTCCGGTTTCCCCCACAGTCCAAAGACATGCGCTATAGGTAAATTGGATTAACTAAATTGGCCGTAATATATGTGTGTGAATGAGTGTGTATGGATGTTTCCCAGTACTGGGTTGCAGCTGGAAGGGCATCCCCTGTGTAAAACATATGCTGGATAAGTTGGTGGTTCATTCCGCTGTGGCGACCCCTGATTAATAAAGGGACTAAGCCAAAGGAAAATGAATGAATGAACATATATTACACTTATATATTCCAATTATCAATATTGTAAACAGTTGTGCTTAACATTTTTGCTTAAACAGTGATACATTTTTCAGGATTTTATTAATGAATAGAAAGAATAGCATTTATTTGAAACAGATTTTATTTTTTATAACAATATAAATTCCCACTTTGGAATAATAAGTGTCAGTCTGCATTCTGGGTGGTGTAGAGATATTCATTTTTATAGTTTTTTTCCATTCCATATAAGTGGCCTTAACTAATATGTACTTACATTGAAATTAATAATTCAATACAATGTACTTGTGTTAATACATGTTTTTACATTGTACTTATGATTGATTAAATACCTGCGTGTAATTACATCTGTAATTAATTTCTGTAATTCACCTTACACCTTAACCCAGCCTTAAACCTACCAATACCACCAAAGCTTTTCCTAATCTTACCTGTATCCCACCTTAATATCACCATAAGTGTTCTGCAATACATTATAAACACATTAAGTACATTGTATTCATAGTTTGAAGTAAGTACATGGTAGTTAAGGACACTTAATATAAAGTGGGACCAAAGATTTTTGCAGTGTTAAAATGGAGTCGTTTTGTTATTGTGCGAGAGTGTGTCCTGATGTCTTTGGCAGGGTTTCCAGTGGCTGATCAGTGATGTGGTAAGCCTGAGATCCTGAGTCAGCTGTCCGAGGTGTAATCTTTAGCTTCAACGTCGGGGAAAGTTACGCTTACTCTGACAGAAAAATAGCACAAATTGCTTAAAGGTGAAAATGTCAAATAGTTCCTGTTTTAAATACTTCCTCAGTTTGGAGAGATGTGCCACTAATAAAAAGTGAAAATAGTACATACTTTGGGCTAAAGTTACAAGACAAGGCAGATTTGGGTGAGAGCTCAGTTCCAAAAAAGCGCAAATGGGACTATATATAGTTCTACCACAAAACTTTGTAAATCACATTGCTGAAAGCAGGGTAATTATGACGTTTTATCTCACATTTTTGACTTCATAACATACAATTGCAACATTTTATTCACACAATTGAGTCTGGATTGTGAGATAAAAAGTTGCAATACATTTTTTTTATTAAAACAAGCAACCAGATAGGGTGTGGGATATTGCTTAAAATGATCTCTCAATATTTGATGAGATTTTATTTCAATAGCTCTAATTAATATTTAACTGAGTGATTTGTGTTTTTTGTATTTGTGGCTTAAGCCTGTCATGGATAAATAAATATGACACTTAAACTGCATGCAGGTAACGCACTGGACAATGTGCTGTTCGTTCAAATTATTCATTCAAAATGGCTGATTCATTTGTAAATGAAACAAGTGAGTGTTCTTGATCTTCTTTGGGATTTTGACGGGTTCTAAAAAAACACTTAAAAAGTTTTTCACTGAAGAATGTGAGTGTTTATAAATGGATCGCTGAATCATTGACTCAAATGATTTGTTCATTTTAATTGGCAAATACAGTTAAAATAGTCTGATGATATTTTTGGATGTGCTTTCATTGTGCATTTTGTGGAACAATTTCCATTATGCTCTTTTATTTTATCCATAAATCTCTTTATTTACTCTGTGTGACATTCAGTCTTTTGATATGTGTCAATCATTGGCTCAAATGATTCAGTCAAGAGACAATGTTGAGTCTAAAATGCACAACAACTCAATCAATCTTAACTTCTTCAAAACTACTTCAATAAAGAGTTATGTAAAATCAAAATCATGTGTGAATAAGCTCATATGCTGATATTGTATGTATTGGAATTACATATTGGGAAAATAGCTGTCTTGCTTTAATTAAAGGGTCATTAGAACTGCATCCTAAGGTTCATAATGCTGTGAATGTTTTTCATATATAAATATATATATATAAAGTAAGTGGCATACACACATTTGTTGTAGGGCTGCACGAAAATGGAAAAAAGCTGACATTGTGATATTTTATTTTTCTGTGAAACATGTTGTGATATTGAGTATAATTTCACCAGATGACTTGAATGGCTCTATTTGGAAAGAATTTGTCATTTTACATTGATTGGGATAATTGTAGTACATCTGGATAAAATGTGATAAACCAACCACAAGCCTTGATAAATAAATATGAAATAAATTAAATGATAAAATATACAAATAAAATAAACAGTGCTTTATAGTTTTCTGGCAGTGTAGAAGTATTTAGGTACATAAATTGAATGATCAGATGTAAAATACCACTGTTTAGACTTCATTAATTTTTTTTAAAGTTTCAAACATTATAAGTTGTTGTATAAACAATTTAATATTATAACATTATAAATAGTTGTACCCAATTGCTTAAAACTGGCTTGGAATGCTTACACAGTCACAGACCTTAAAAATATATGCAAACGATACAATCTTTGGTAAATTTGTGGAGTTGCTGCAAAGTGTAACAATGAATCCCATGTTTTTTCAACTGTGGCTCCTGTGACTATAACCCTGACTCCACATTTCAGATCCTCCGATGTGTCTATTGCAAATGCTCAAATTGTGATATCGATGCTGAAGTGATATATTGTGCAGCACTAGTTTGTTGTTGAATTAAGGTCTGAAGAGATTGACAGCTTTGCAAGAAATCCCTTGCAAAAAACAAATAATGTAGGCCCCATAATAGGCCCCTGTGGCACAATCTGTTTTAGAGAACAAAAACACAGCAGAGTTTTGCAAGTTTCCTCTGATGCAAACATCTTGTGAGCGCTCTAATAGATCCCCCCATGTGCGCAGCTCACGCAACCATCTGTCATGCGCGGTCAACCAAACCATCCGCCAGGTATTAACATGGAGCCGATCTTCAGAGAAGTCATCTCTCATTCGATACGCGTTGACAAACCGCTTTTGCTGGAAGTCCCCCCAGTAAGTCTTTAAGTTGTTTGGCTTTGGGGTCATGTGCTGGATTATTCCGCTCTGATCAAAGCAGTGGAGGAAAGGAAACCCGTCTGGAGATTATCCTCTTTCTTCCGTCTCTCCTCCAGCTCTGCTGTCTTTGGCTCGTTCGCTCGCTTCTTCTGCTCATCCGAGTGCACGAGAGTCTGGTTCCTGCCATCGCTTTCAGCCAAGGGGACGACCGTCTGTGCTCGTGTCACCAATGTTTATCAGCAAAGCTTGTTCACTTAACAAGAGCAGGCAGAATCTGAATGAGATTAGGCCCAAATCCCATCTGCTGCCGACAACATGCCACCCACCAACAGACTAATGTGTTTTTATAGACTTCAACTTGTCTTTGTTGCGCTCGATGTGCTTTCATTGTAAATTTGGATGCACAATTTTTAATATGCTCCGATTTTTGCAGTAAGTACAGCGGGGAAAATAAGTATTGAACACGTCATGTTTTTTCCTGGGAATAATATTTCTAAAGGAGCTGTTAACATGGAATTGAACCAGATTTTGGTAAAACCCCAAACAATACAAACATAAAAATAAAACAAAACAAAAAAAAAATCAGAAAGATGATTCATGTGTAATAACAATGAAATGACACAAGGAGAAAGTACTGAACTACTGAAATGTATTTAATACTTTATATAAAAGGCTTTTTTGGTGACGGGAGCTTAAAGGGAGCTCTCATATGGAGAATGAAGTCACATGAATTGCTCAGGTGTGAGTTTTTCACAGACTTCAACAGAGTGTAAAAATCTGGATATAGGATTCAAGTCAGGTGATTGGCTGGGCCATTCTGCAGCTTGATTTTCTTTCTCTGAAAGCATTTGAGAGTTTCCTTGGCGGTGTTTTGGATCATTGTCTTGCTGAAATGTCCACTCTGGTTTCATCTTCATAATGTAGATGTTGGACTGAAGCAGCTAATATTAATATACAATGACGAAGGGCAGAGGATTGCTGAAGAACTTCTGAGAGATTTCAGCTGCTGTCTGGGCTTTCACTGCCTTTCTACACCTCCCTTTCTTCATGTGTTCAATACTTCTTCCCTGTGTCATTTAATTTTGTTATGCATAACTTAATTTGTAAACTAATTAATATTGTTTTCTTTGCATATATGGATTTCTTTGGTTGTTACCAACATCTGGGGAAAATTTCAAGTCAACGGCCCCTTTAGAAATATGTTTCCTGAGAAAAATGGTGACGTGTTCAATACTTATTTTCCCCGCTGTGTCTTTATTTACGATGTATGACATTCATTCTTTTGAAGTGTTATAAAAACTTGTTCTTCTTTGGAATTTTGAGGGGTTCTAAAAAGAACAGTTTTAAAATAATTCCGAATTCCGAAATTCCGCAGTTTGCAAATGTTGAAAATGTATTCTTTATCATAATATTCAATAGAAAATTGACTTTATCGGGCTTTATATAGGGTTATAGTTTACAAAAAGTATATACAATATAATAAAGGCAAAGTCATTTAAAAAAGATGGTAGTTTTGTGTATTTTAACTTGATGCACTAACATGAAAACCAGAATAAAAACTAAAATACAATAAGATAATACAATTATAACAACAAACAAAATTACAAAAACTTTCAAATTGATTACATCATTTATTCATTCATTCATTCATTCATTTTCCTTCGGCTTAGTCCCTTTATTAATAAGGGGTCGCCACAGCGGAATGAACCGCCAACTTATCCAGCATATGTTTTACACAGCGGATGCCCTTCCAGCTGCAACCCAGTACTGGGAAACACCTATACACTCTCACATGCACACACATACACTACGGCCAATTTAGTTTATTCAATTCACCTATGCCGCATGTCTTTGGACTGTGGGGGAAACCGGAGCACATGGAGGAAACCCATGCCAACACGGGGAGAACATGCAAACTCCACACAGAGTTGCCAACTGGCCCAGCCGGGACTTGAACCAGTGACCTTCTTGCTGTGAGGCGACAGTGCTAACCACTGAGACACCTTGTCGCCTTGATTATATCAATTATTATTAGAATTATAATTATTAGATTAAATAATATTTATGATATATATGATTATATAATTAAAGATATCACTGACATGGGCTCTAAATCATTTCTTATAAAGGGCATTTCTAGGTTATTTAGTATCTTAAATTACCATTTTAATTATTTTAGGAAAGAAATTCTAACAAAAATGCTAAATAAATTACACTAATTTCCAAATTGATAACAGAAAACTTTTTTAAAATTATGGATCTTTGAGACTTTTTTGCGTAAAATCTCCAAAAATATCACTGCATCAAAGTATAACAGCCAATCATTTAGTAGCATACATGACCTTTTATGAACACCCCCGTCTACTCATTTTCGGGACGTCCCCTCTCCCCACTCTGAAACGATGTGGCCACAAAGAAAAGTGAAACCTGCCCACTCATTTCAAGCAGGATTAGACTCACTGACACACCTTTCAAGTCCATTAGACAGGAAAGCGTTTGTCTGGCAATGTTTTTATTGACACTTTGCAGCCCCTTTAAACATATGTGAGTCATTAATTATGCCCTGCTTGCTGTGTAGCAGGTATAATAGCCTGTGATTAGTGGGTGTGCATTACATCTCAGCAAGGGTTTCACTTGATGCCTTCATAAAGGCCTGTATTTCAGCCTGGCTTGCAACTGGTGAAATTGCTTGTTTTCGAAAACATTTAATGCTTCACTGATGCAGTGGAATGCTTCTTCCACCAGTGGGATTATTGTCTTCTAAAAGGAGGCATTTTTGTCCTTAAAAGAGCATAGCTGTAATAATAATAAAAAAATAATTGCAATTTTTAACTGTAAGAAGAAAGCATGGACAACTGGAAATAACACATTTATTCTTATTTATAATTTTTTATTTATATTTTACCATTATGCATTAGTGCAGAATTAACCCGCATTCTATTTTATTCTATATGTTTTAACAACTGTATTACTCCATACAGCATGTTTTCATTTGTATGCACACAATATCCACTATATTGCCAAAACTATATGTATATACGTGTAAAATAGATATGTTTATATCAGATAAATTAATTCTACTTACAAATTAAACAAAAGTGTTACATGAAATAGGAATATCTATGACATTTAGGCATTTAGATACTATTTAGTACTCTAAACTACTTTTTTAGACACCAATTTTAAATGCACATTTTTATATTAGCAATTATGTCATAGCAATATACTTAACAAATAAATATCCCTGTGTACCATCACATCACACAGGGGCGGACTTAACCAATAAGCGAGGAAAGCAGTCGCTTAGGGCCCTGGGAAATTAAGGGGCCCCGACCAATGCCAAGAAGCCTATTTTAATCTTATAGATCTTTTATAAATTTTTTGTCATATGTTGTCAAATCTGTCTATAACTATTAAGATTTTAATGTTATTACTTCTTTTCAAAAGCGGGGGCCCCCATGAATAGTGGAACGTTCCTTCCGTACTGCACATGCTAATATTAAAATCTAATCCCAGATTAGTGGGTAGTGCTGTCGCCTCACAGCAAGAAGGTCGCTGGAAAGGTCGCTGTGTGGAGTTTGCATGTTCTCCCCGTGTTGGCGTGGGTTTTCTCCGGGTGCTTCGGTTTCCCCCATATGTCCAAAGACATGCGCTATAGGTGAATTTGGTAAGCTAAATTGTCCGTAGGGTGTATGTGTGTGAGTGGGAGTGTACAGGTGGAAGGGCATCCGCTGCGTAAAACATATGCTGGATAAGTTGGTGGTTCATTCCGCTGTGGCGACCCCAGATTAATAAAGGGACTAAGCCGAAAAAGAAAATGAATGAATGAATGAAGATAAAGGTTCCACTTAAAATATATTTTTAACATGCAGTTTATTTACAACAAAAAAAACAAAACAAAGAAAAACAACGAATCTACAGAGAAAAAAAAAATCTATAGAGAAAGAGTGTTTTGAGTTTCAATGCTAGGGTCCCATACCTGGAATTGCTTAGGGCCCCCAAACCCAAATCTCTAAGTCCGCCCCTGACATCACATACACAGATATAACCTCAAATACAACACTTAATTGGCTGTTAACTTTGTTGACCATGTTGGCACAATCATGAGTATTGTTTTAAGACTCTTTTCCCCACGATGGCCTTTTAAAATCTGTGACATTCACATATTTTAAACCCGTAACATGGAAATAGTGCAAAACGGCTTAAAATGTATTAGATCTTATAATTAAAATCAATGAATGCTAACATATGATCTATGATGTTCAACTCAAACACCAGAAAATGTAGTCATGAAGCTTTAATATCATCGAATTGATTAACAAATGACAGAACTTGTGTCTTGCTAAGTCATACAGTTTGAAAGATTAATGTAAATCATTGCTAGATGTATTGAAGAGTCTTTTTGTATTATTGTTTATTCCATACTTGTGTATTAATTCTTGTACATGAAGCTGCTCCTCATATTTTAAAGTGTTTCCTTTAAAATACTTAACCCTTGTGTATTGTTCAAATTGACTACCCTTTCGTTATGTTGGTGGCTGTTTTTGCCCCATTGATTTCCATTATAATGACATTTTTGATTGCAAAGCCATGACACAATATAATCATGCATTCCTGATTGTTGGTTGTTTTCCCTGTTGGGAAGAGGTCAAATTAGTCATTTTTACTGTTGATCATCAGTTGGCACCATTAACCCCTTAGATAGGCCTGTGCAAAAAACGCTTCTGGCTTTTAAATGGAGTTCTATGTAGTATAACAGCAGATTATAGTGTGTGTGCATATATACACTTACTATGTTTACTGTGTTCTGAGAGCTGCACTGCTTATTTTGATTTTCGCAGACATATCAAGGTAAGGTCTCTCTCACACTCACACACACTCACGCACGTAAAAATAACAAACAAGCTCTAATTAGATTGTCCGTCTGCAATTTAGGGAAGTCGCCATTGTTTAGATATAACATGAAGCAAAAAATGTTTAAGCATGTGGTAGCAGGTTGATTTTTTTAAATTGTAGCAGGTTGATTTTTTGGGGGGAAAGGAGTGGGGGGGGGGGGGGGGGGGGGTGGGTTAAAGTTAAAGATAATTACATAATTGTGAATTATTTGAAGGGTTATTATTTGCATGCACACACACTATACTCCATATAACTCAGCTTAACTATAAACTAAGCTTTTTTTGCACTGCAACGGATGACCAACAGTAAAAATGACAAATTTTACCTTATCCCAACAGGAAAAACCACCAACAATCAAGAATGCATGATTACATGGTGTCATGGCTTTGCAATAAAAAAAATGTCCTTATAATGGAAGTCAATGGGCCAAAAACAGCCATGAACATAATGAAAGGATAGTACATTTGCTTACAGTGTATTGTTGAGATTTTGAAAATATTCAAAGCATTTCCTCACAATACGTGTCAAAATAAGATTTGTCAGCAAAAATCATTCCATCATGCCAAGATTGTGGCCAAATTAACACTCAAAATCACCCCAGAGTGGATGAAAACTTCCCCAGCAGCACACAAGGGTTAATGGCAAAAATTAGAGAACATCAATAAAGCTTCATGAGCTTTTAGCATTAGCAATTATCTACAATCTTCCACTCTTAACAACACGCTCGTAAACAAATCTCACACACTAGCATGGCCCATTATTTTAGGATTGGCCTCCTAAAATTGGCTATAAATAATGACCAGGTTTTCTGCCCAGCTCTTCATCTCAGGGCTTTGGCATTCCACGCTCGTCCCGGCTGACAAATAGTCCAGCAATTTAAGTCTATTACGTTAGCCACATTAATCTGTATCAACGTCAACCTTAAGTTCCTTGGCGAGTTGTTTCCTCGATCTCTATCTCTGCTAAGCCAGGACTGGCCTGTAAACGCAGATCAAGTCATCATGTGGAAGTGTTTGTGAATGCGGGATAGTGCTGAAGCTTAGTGTGAAGTATATTGAAAAGGGCACTTGGCTAAATAAAAAAAGACTGTTTTGGAGCGGGCTGTTCATTATCTCCTTGGCCTTTAACTAAGCCTTGAGCTGATTCTGAACGCATCCTTACGAGAGATTCGAGTTGAAAAGGTGGATTAGAGGAGTCTCAGCTTCACGGACCACTCACAGTTCGCTTGTGAAAATAACAAACGAGGTCTAATTAGATTGTCCACCTGCAACTTAGGGACGTCACCATTGTTTAGATCCATCATGAAGCTAAACTATGTTTAATAGGTAGCATTAAACATGATTTATTTTATTTATTGATTTTCATTTATTTATTAAAGAATAGCTCATCAGTAATGCTAAATATTACATTGTTCATACTGTATAATCAAAATGTTGAGAATTGACTTTTGTTATTAAAAGCATGTGACTGCTCGCCATCACTGCAATGATTTGTGGAAAGGCCATTTAAATCTAGTTTAGTTAAGCATTACACAAAACCAAACATAGACTTGAATAGTTCTGAACTGAATAATATGCGTTCATAGAGGAAACTCAATAGTGATTAACATTTTTTAAGACTATGTATGTTCAAACCAGTTCAATTTAAGCTTACTTGTATAGCGCTCTTCACAATAACTATTAAGAATGAGAAAAGTTAAGGAGTTAACTTATATATATATAAACGTAGTTAATCTGCAGTTATACAGTATATAAAAAGCATATTCTTTTCTTTCCAAAAGAAATAATATTTAGATGTAATAATAATAATAATAATAATAATAATACATGATCAGTGAATATATGCGTATTAAGTATTATGTCCACCTGAACGTCCAGTAATGCATCAAATACTTCGGTATCACCAAATAATTTGTGCTATTTATAATATTAAACACACACACACACACACACACATCTTTAAAATGTTTAAAACTATTTACCCTGTTTAAAGTTTTTTTTAAAGTTTAGATTTAGAGTTTAGCCTAAAGATGGAAAGTTTACCCTGAATTTCATAGAATGATGTATAATTTGTATAGTTTATTAACGAGATATCAAAATATGGATACCAGCGCATATATTTCAGCGCATTTATTTCAAAAATACACATACGCAGACAAACATTTTATTTCTAAATTACTAAAACAACTATTTCATTAATTAAACTCGAATAATAGTTCAAACTAAAGCTGAATTCACTTTAAAATGAATGCAATATTATATGCAGACATTAAAAAAAGAGAATAAAACACAGTAAAATTACCTTAAATATCAAACATATTTTAAATGGACCCTTTTCACAAGACTGTTATGACGCGTTTAACGGTCATCATAATCTTAAATCCTTGAAAGTTTTAAATATTTTGATTAAAAAATAAAAAAAAACATATGAACATTTATATGCATTTATGAATGTATTATATCATCTTTGCGTCAAATTACAAAAAACGCATTACCGCTTATGCCAGGTGTTTCTAATGCAGCACCTATGGGGCTGAGAGTAAATTTGACGTTATTCTCTCCTCTGACTGCCGTCATCAGTCTCACACTATTTTTTTCCTTTTTCTGAAAGTCTTGATAACACGATCGAGGAGTTTTTCTTTTATTATTTCAGCAAATAGGATTGTAAAAAAATTATTTGTTGTACTCTCCGATTCACTGCGCTCTAAGTTTACCCTACTATGACGACTTCTGCTACTGAGAAACCCGGAAACGTGAAAAGGGTCTATACCAAAAATATTATTAAAACAATAAAACATCAAATTATGCTGCAAATGATAAAACAATTTTTCAAATGGTGTTTTGCAACACCATGAAATTCATGTTTTTGCAACATTGCAATGAAATTCAATTGGTATCAAAGCCATTTGTAGTAAATCCTGTTCAGTTAACCTTGAACAGTTCTGAATTGAATAATGTGCGTTCACTACTTAAAGAGGCATTAGAGGAAACTCAGCGCTGATAAACGTCTATAAAAGACAAGCCAAAACTGGCCCGAACGTCCACTAATGCATCGAACTACTTAGTGATCATTAGAACAAGATTTATGCCATTTGTGAACATCCGAAACTTCATGGATTTATGCAAATCGTGTAGTTCTGGAAGTCGAATGGCTAAGTGGCTCTTGCGTGGGCTTTAAGTGGCATTCAGGGATGGTTTTGTGATCGTCTGTCACTGTAGTTTCTTATTGTGTTCATCCAAAAGTAAATGCAGAATTCAGAAGCATGTTGTAAACTTTCACTTGTACAATGAGTGTACTGTGGATGTCAGAAGATATCTAAATGTTAAATGTCAGTTTGCTTACACTAACTCTCAGAGAAAAAGGTACAGAAGTAATTAATATGTAGTGTAACTAATTCGATCAGAAATTAGGCACATTCACATTATAAAGCAGCTGTAGCATGACAATAGTATCATTATTTAGCTTAATTTAGTGTTCACAGCATGGACCACGCCACACCTTGAGCTAGACTTTATTGTAGGGATAAAAGGGATGGTAAGGGAATAGTGGGATGAAGGGGAACGGAAGTAAGAGGATAAATAATGAATGAGTAGGTAGGTTGA
>CAIGQV010019029.1:12718657-12733657 GCA_903798115.1 Danio jaintianensis | reverse complement strand
CAGAGAAATGCCAACTGACCCAGCCGAGGCTCGAACCAGCGACCTTCTTGCACCGTGCTGCCCCATTTCCCTCATTTAAAATCTAAAAAATGTTTACAGATTGATATTTTTTGGATCCCATAACTGTGGTTAGTTGTTTTGGAAAATATAAACTGACGCTTCAATATAATGTTAACATAGACTCTCTCTATGAATTTATGTTTTGAGTTTTTACTACAAATGTCACATCCATAATGCTGGAATTACTCATTATGCTTATCCTATGTTTAACAGTAATGGACTTTAAAACAACTAGTGTTTCCTGTGGGAAATGCAAATCTAGTGTGTAAATACATGTTTTTAGAGCCCCTATTGAAAAGTGCATGAGAGCAGAAGACAACAGAAAGCTTTTAGCGTCAGCGTGTAGATGCCAATGCCTGTAAACTACTTAATCACACTCTTTAGTGCTTCAGAAATGACTGGCCATATTTATTTATGTGATTGAGAGGGTGCTGTGGCCTTAATTCATCTCTGGCTCATGACAGCACAGTATATGAAGCACTAAAACACATCACTAAATCATCTGGCGTATATTTGCATGAACACACTCAGAAGCACATACATTTGGTCATAGACTTGGACTAAATAAATGCTAGACTTGATGTAAAGCAACAGAAGTCTGTGATCAGTAAAGTTTTAATAAATTTTTATGAGAAATAAACACTAGCATGGTATTAGACATCTACTACAATATACTACTTGTTGTATTTCATTTTTATGGCATGATATTTTTGTGATATTTCAAAGAAAATCATAGTAGTAAGCCCTGTTCACAACAGTACGTTTCAGTGTGTTCAGTGTTCCGGTTTCCCCCACAGTCCAAAGACATGCGCTATAGGTGAATTTAATAAACTGGCCGTAGTGTATGAGTGTGTGTGTGAATGAGAGAGTGTATGGGTATTTTTCAATTCTGGGTTGCGGCTGGAAGGGCATCCGCTGCGTCAAACATATGTCAGAATAGTTGGCGGTTCATTCCGCTGTGGCGACCCCTGATATATAAGGGACTAAGCAGAAGGAAATTTAATGAATGTCAAGATTTGCAGTGATTCATTGAAGTGGGCAGAGCTTAAGATCTCTTTTGATGCACTTTGCTTTCTGCAACTCTGATTGGTGGAGTAGTTTTTACATTTTACTATTAAACACTGTTTTAAAAATAAGTTGAGGCTTATCAGTTACTGTAAAAATCCACTGTTCTTATGAATAAAATATTTTTCCCTCTACTTTTGCACTCTATTAGAAATATTATTTGGCAACAAGCTGAAATTAAATACATTATACACCTAATGTCCGGTAACAGTGATATTCATCAAATCATTTTTTTTCTACTGTATGCATTAAACTGTAGCAAACAGTTAGTAATTCTTACTAATAAAACTTACTAATAAAAGTTATAGATCTTTTTATACTACCTATATTGAGAGTATATTAAGCTTTTCCTTTTTATGCTGGTTCTCCTCACTTTCCGTATTGTCTTCAAAACTTAGTCAAGACTTGCTCCAAGATTATTGGTTTGCCTCTGCGGAGTCTAGTAGAGTTAAACAAACAGCAAATGATAAGGAAAATTCAAAGTTTGATAGGAGATGATTCCCATCCTCTGAAGCCTTTTTTTGTATTGTTGCCTTCTGGAAGAAGGTTTAGAAGCATTAAATGCTCTTCTAATAGATATAAATTCACCTTTGTTCCTGAGGCAATAAGGCTTTATAACTTATAAATAACTATAAATTTTTAATGTATGGGTCCTTTCTTATTGCCGTTTTTTTAAGTACTATTTATGAAGTTATTATATTTGAAACATTCACAGGAGGCTAATAATTTTTACTTAAACTGTATATATATATATATATATAGTTCCCAGCTCTACAATCATGACTGAAACCCTCTCTCCTCTCTCTTTTAAAGGGGTGCGTTCTCAGAGGTGGTCCTGGCGGAGGAACGGTCCACGGGAAAGATGTTCGCTGTGAAATGCATCCCTAAAAAAGCGCTGAAGGGGAAGGAGAGCAGCATCGAGAACGAGATCGCCGTTCTGCGCAAGTGAGCTCCATTGCCCACACCGCACACCTGTACCCATGGCAACAGCATCCACACTCATTCTCTCAGTTTGCCAGCTTGTTTGCCTGAGGTTTGACCCGCAGTTACTGTGGTAACTTCAGTGCCCCGTCCAATTACAGCAGGGAAGCTCCCGCAGATGTTCTCCCTCCATGAAGCTGCACGCGAGCAGACCGCGTCCATGAGTGTGGACGGAGGCTTAGATTGTGTGCGCAGTGAAAAACAAGCCTATGCTCTCTATTAGATGGAAAGGATAGTATGCAAATGTGCACAGTATTAAAACATACAGTTGAAGTCAGAATTATTAGCCCTCCTGTGAATTGTTTTTTATTTTTACAATAATTCCCTAATGATGTTTAACAGAGCAAGTGATTTTTCACAGTATTTCCTATAATATTTTAAAATTCAGCTTTGCCAGAAATAACATAAATAAATCACATTCTAAAATATATTTAATAGAAACACTTACTTTAAAGTGTTAAAATATTACACACACACACATTACACACACACACACAAAAAAAAAAAAAAAAATATATATATATATAGCATTTTTTGATCATTACAGATGGGTGGGTTGTGATGTCAAATTTCATAGTGTGTGAGCTTATGAATATTAATAAGCTTGCTAGATCGAATTGAGGTTGCCAGGCAATTGTAGATGTTTTAGTAATTTGCCCTAATTAATATTCATAAAGAGTTGCACACTGGTAAATTAGATTTAATTATGGATATACAATAAATTTGGCCATTCATTTATTCTTTTTTTGCAATCCATTATAAAGAAATTTGTAATGCCAGCCACATTTGTGCATGGCACTTTATGCCTTTATTATTTATATATTACAATTGGAATGTACATACATGACCTTATTTGTATTAATCAGTGTTAATAATGCCTCGACAATTAAAAGGACAGTTCAACCAAAAATGAAGTAATCATTTACTCACCTGGGTGTTGTTTTAATGATAAATACTATTCTTTTAACCACAAAAGGATCAATTTTGCTCTGAAAAGTACTTTATTCCCTGCCAAAATACACCCTATGTTTTACCACCAGAACACTTCAGATACACCACATTTCACACCATATGACACTTTGGATCAAATAAATGAAATAATAAACATGCCCATGTGATACTTTTTCAAATATTACCTTCCATGCAGTGTGTAATGCAGCTGTTTGTGAATGTAAACGGTTTTCTAAGTTTTAAAGACTATGGTGTTATAATGTTATAAAAAAAAAAAAGTGCAAGAACTGCAAATCTGTTATTCGTGCATACACACATAAAACAACTGTGCATACACACAAACTCTTGCATGGGGGGTTGAACTGTCCCTTTAATTCTCCCAATAAGCAAATACAACAAAACAGCCTCGCAGACAAAACCCCAAACACAACATGGTATTCTTTTCAAATGAAAGCAGGTGTGTTCAGTGTGTCTGACATATGGCTTGCGTTCCCTTGAGACTCATCAGAAAAGGCTGCGTGTGATTCTGACATGGACTGCTGTTGTCGTGGCGATGGCACCCTGGAGATCGGGCACACAGTTTTGTCCTTCAACTCTCAGTTTCCCTCGTCTCATATCATAGCAACCAATGATTGACAGCCCGTCTGCCATCACCAGGGTGATGCCACAGGCCTGTAATTAGATCGCCAACCAGAGCATGTTCATGATCCGCCTGCGCATGTATATGACAGAACCATGTATAGAGAGAAAGAGACGGAGATATTTCCAAATGAGATAATGAGATGCCTTTGTAGGTTATAGTTTAATAATAATAATACCCACGGAGAATCACTAACGTACACTCCCAGCATGCCTCAGAAAGATGCTGGCTGCCTGACTAATGTTATGTTTAAATACTTAAGTCAATTCAATTTGTCCTGACATGGGACTTGATAACCCAGAGGGAACGTTTTATTGCTCAAAGCCACAGATCACGAGACGGAATTGAGTTCTAATCAGGCATTACGCACTGAAAAAAAATTATTCATTGGATTTACTAAATGTTGGTTGCAACATAGGCTCATTCTGAAAACGTAGCCCTATATACATTTCTGGAGATCGTGAATTATGTAGCCAGAGGAACGTATGGCTGCATTTCGTCTTTAAAATGAATGCTACGGGGCGGTATGATGCCGTTCCTTTTCACGCTTACCAGCTGACCGCTTACCTCCGTATGGACGGCTTTTACGCTGTTACCAGTTTGTCCAGTGGCTCGCCGCATACATCGGAGGATTTGAAACGCAGAGCGAAGTTGACCGTGACGAGGTAAGACAAAAACAAAAGCCAAAAAATAAAATAAACAAGTAAATAACAGGGTGAGAATGTGGTAAAATCTGAAAACGTGTTAAAAATCCGGCTGCCGTGAGGGCTTTTTAGGATTTCTTTTGAAAACACTGTTGGTTGGGTCTAGGGAAGTGGGTGGTCGCTGGTCAATCGATGCTTTTGAAAACACTATCGGCTGGGTTTAGAGAAGGAGGAGGGTTGGTCAGTCAATCGGTCAGTCGGTCAGTCAGTCGACAGCGGTCTCTGGTGGATTTACGCGAGAACAGCAGGCACGAATGGCACTCGCCAGAGAAATTTGAGATCTCAAAAAGCATACACAGCGGCCTCTGGCGGTTTCTTGAAAACAAAAACTGCAAAAAAAACGTACCTCCTGGGACGTATTTGTCGCTCTCCAGGAATGTATATAGGGGTACGTAATCAGAATAAGCCTGGGTTGGTTTTTTAAGGTAAGTGTTTTGCAAACAATTTACATGGTCTGAATTTAAACAAACAAATTACATTTAGTAATGTTCAACCTAATTTGATTGCTTAAATTTTGCCCGTATAAATTGTTTGCAACCACTTAAAAAAGTTGAGTAAATCCAATGAATAATTTTTTTTTAGTCTGTTACGTTTTCAGCGATAAATTACTGATAGATACAGCAGCCAACCAAACAAGATTATGCAGCAGGATTATGGACCAATGAGATTTGAGCGGGGCTTATGTGCACAACATCGTTTGTCATTGGACAGAACAAAAAAATGAAAAGTGCTGTAGTTTGGGATCTGTTTCAAAATGCGAGTTTTAAACGCAATACTATCATCATCTTAGTCCTCATCAAGGACTTCGAGGACAACACATACACTTAATACGCAAATACACTTCATTGAACATGTACACTTGGACATCACCTATGTACTATATAACTGCAGGTAAACTATGTTTATATATAATACCTTTAACTGTTAAAAGCTATTAGTTAGTTAGTTAAAGTTAATTCATTCATTCATTTTCCTTTGGCTTAGTCTCTGATTATCAGGGGTCGCCACAGTGGAATGAACCGCCAACTATTCCAGCATATGTTTTACGCAGGAGATGCCCTTCCAGCAGCAACCCAGTACTGGGAAACACCCATACACTCTCACATTCACACACACACTCATACACTACGGCCAATTTTAGTTTCTCTATGTGTTTAGACTAGGTGAAACCGGAGCATCCGGAGGAAACCCACCCCAACACAGGGAGAACATGCAAACTCCACACAGAAAAGCCAACTGACCCAGCCGGGACTCAAACCAGCGACCTTCTGGCTGTGAGGCGACAGTGCTAACCACTGAGCCACCGTGCTGCCCTTAGTTAAAGTTATTAGTAACTAATAAAGTTATGGTAACTAATAACCTTAACTTTTCCGAATTTGATTTTTAATGCAAGCTGCTTTGAAACAATAATTATAGTGAAAAGCGCTATACAAATAAACTTGAATTGAATGAATTGAATCATCTCAATATCAAAAGAGTTTCTCATGTCTCATGTTTCGTAGCTGATTATGAACGTCACCACAAAATTGTTGAGTGGAAAACTAAAACGAAATCATTATCTCATATCCATCATGGAGAAGCAACCGAGATATTCATAAGATCTTTTTTTCTTCAATGAAAACAAATCTCACGCCACATCAGATAACGTGAACACTTCTGAAGTGAATCATCTATGGCTTAAAAGCATCTAAAAGCAAATCCATTTCCAAAGCGAGACCCTGCTTTTAAAGGTAAATTGCTAGTGATCCTGGATATTTTATTCTTAAACGACCTCTTTTATTGGTGTTATATTTTTGTAAAATTAAGGAATAGGGAATGTGTGTGTTTTTTTTGTTCCTTCCATCCCTTAATGCTTTTTCCTCTTGAATCAAAAGAAAAAAAGATGGTTTCAGAAGGCAGCGAATGAGTCGTGCTACAGCTTCTGCCCACTCACTGCTGAAAGAGAGAGAAACAGACAGAAAAAAAAGCAGCGAGCGCATGAAAGAGGGATATTAAACCGCTGAATGGCTTTGTAATCTTCCCTGCAGACAACTTTTCCATAATCAGTTTTTCCAAAAATCAATATGTCAAAGTACGAGTCGACCTCATGGTTTCATTCGAGGAGAAGAAAAAAAACAACAACATTACTTATTCATTCGCTAACGTTTTAGTACGCTGCATCATAGGTGACTCCCAGTTCATTAAATCGTGAATCGGGCTCACAATGAATCACTCATTCATCCATGATATGTGAATCTACGAGAACTTCTGACAAAAACAAAATACACCAGTCTTTTGTTCTGTGAATTGAAGCTTTTTTTCCTTTTATCTGAAATATTTGCTCCTTTACCTGCAGGATCAACCTTTGCTTAACATATGGATGAACAAAGAGAGAGTTAATTATAGGAAACTGAGGCGGAGTGAGGGGGGAAACAAATGTATTATCTGTGCTTGCCGACGTCCATTATGTGCGCATGAGCGTCTTGTTATTGTCCGCTCACTTGCGTCATTGCCCGGCCTGTTATCGTGTGCCAGTTGGACTCACTGATCAGAATTCACTTAAAATGCAATGCTAATGTGTATACACACGGCCACCGTGACTGCGTTACCATGACTAGAGCAGAGAGAGAGAGAGAGAGAGAGAGAGATGTTAACTGCAGGGAAGAAAAACAAAACATAATAATACTGCTGGCTTATATGACAGAAATGAACAAGGCACTTTTAAAAGCAGTGTCCTTTAGATGTCAACAGTTATACTAGTTGTGTATTTAAATGCTTTGTAAAGCAATATAGTCATATGTTTTGGCGTATGATAATATATATTTTCAAATCAAATTGAAATGTTTTGTTCATCTTATACCCAAAATGCATGTAAAAAAAGCTTGTGAATGTATTTTTTACATGCATTTCAGTTTGTTAAGGAGCATCCATTAGATGTCAGCAGTTAAACTAGTAGTGCATATAAATGCTTCGTAAAGCAATTTAGTCTTTTGTTTTGGTGTATTATAATATACACTCACCGGCCACTTTATTAGGTATACCTGTCCAACTGCTGATTAATACAAATTTCTAATCAGGCAATCACATGGCAGCAACTCAGTGCATTTAGGCATGTAGACATGGTCAAGATGGTCAAGACTCAAATGGCCTCCACAGTCAACAGAACTCAATCCAATAGAGCACCTTTGGGATGTGGTGGAATGGGAGATTCGCATCATGGATGCGCAGCCAACAAATCTGCAGCAACTGCGTGATGCTATCATGTCAGTACAGACCAAAATCTCTGAGGAATATTTCCAGTACCTTGTTGAATCTATGCCACAAAGGATTAAGGCAGTTCTGAAGGCAAAAGGGGGTCCAACCCAGTACTAGTAAGGTGTGCCTAATAAAGTAGCCGGTGCATATATATATATATATATATATTCATTCATTCATTTTCTTTCGGCTTAGTCCCTTTATTAATCTGGGGTCGCCACAGCGGAATGAACCGCCAACTTATCCAGCATATGTTTTACGCAGCGGATGCCCTTCCAGCTGCAACCCATCACTGGGAAACATCCATGCACACTCATTCACAAACATACACTACGGACAATTTAGCTTACCCAATTCACCTGTACCACATGTCTTTTTGACTGTGGGGGAAACCGGAGCACCCGGAGGAAACCCACGCGAACACGGGGAGAACATGCAAACTCCACACAGAAATGCCAGCTGACCCAGCTGAGGCTCGAACCAGCGACGTTCTTGCTGTGAGGTGATTGTGCTACCCACTATGCCACCGCATCGCCCGATATATATATAAATCTAATTGAAATATTTTGGTAATCTTAAAGGGGACCTATTATGTCCCTTTTTACAAGATGTAAAATAACTCTGATGTCTCTAGAGTGTGTATGTGAAGTTTCAGCTCAAAATACAGCACAAATAATGTTTTATAACTCTTTGAAACTGACCCTTTTAGGCTTTGATCCTACTTGTGCCGTTTTGGTGACTGTCGCTTTAAATTCAAATGAGATTGTGCTCTTTTCAGAAGAGGGCGGAGCTACAAATGCCTATGTGTCAGCATAGTGGCAGATTCAAAAACAAGACTAATGTCCTATGGTAATAAGGGAGAGATCGTCACTAATGGGCAGAGCTTTCCCCCTCTAATGACACATACAAAGGGAGAATGTCAAAGTGTTTCTGCATATTTTTTTTATCAAGTGTGATTCTAGAAAATAAAGTTTATACATTTTTACTATTAAAAGCTGGTTATATTCACAGACTGTTGCCACACAACTGTGTTTAAACCCTTATAAAAGGGATTTTTGCATAATAGGTCCCCTTTAAATCGAGATCCATGTACAAATGTTTAATGTATTTTTCATTTATTTTTTGTTACATGTATTTCAGTTTGTTAAGCAGCATCCGCATTAGATGTCAACAGGAATTTAGTCATTTTTTTGGTGCATATATATTATAATCAAAGTAAAATGTTTTATTTATCTTAACGAACTGAAATGCATGTAAAGACGTGTGAATGCTAAAAGGCACAGAAGTGTGTAGAGAATGCAACTTCAAGGCATAAAACATGGTGGTGTTTATAGTACATTTTTATGGGCTTATGGAAATGCGCAACATTGAAGTATTAATATGCTTATGAGGAGATCTGGAATGTTCCACTCGCTTAAATTCACATTCTAAACAAACCCTGAGGCAATGTGTGTTCAATTCCAGCAGACACATGCATGCGTACACACACTCACACACACCCGCACATTAATTCAATTTCAATGTGTTTCTCTTTATTATTATTATAAATATTAAACATAATAATAATAATAATAATAATAATAATAATAATAATAATGTTTTGATTAGACATTTAATGTGATTTTTACAATTTTTTATAGCAATGTTTATGCATATTAACATGCATAATATGTGCATGTATATAATTGAAGAACATAATTTCAATAATAAGAAGAAATATAGATATTATTATAATAATAATAATAAAGATTTTTCAGTTTTGTTGTTTGTCAATTTTGAACTGTTGTACAAATGTACCACTTTGTGTTATGAATATTATATGAAAAAAACATTGCATATATAATTTCTCATTTTTCTAAATGCATATTATGTACTACTTCCCTTTCAGATGAATAGATAAACTTTGTACGCCTCAGAAATGAATATAACCTTGTATCATATCATCCAGTAGTAGTTTATTAATATTAAGTTGTCAGGCCGTACTGAAACAGTCTGTTATGTGCATTTTGTTTTACAGAATTAAGCATGAGAACATAGTGGCTCTTGAAGACATCTACGAAAGCTCAGATCACCTCTACCTTATAATGCAGCTGTGAGTATGTTCAATGCATACACAATTGCCCACAATGCACTGCACTCTTCCAATTTCACTCTGTGCACATTTTAACAAGCCAACACCCAGTTATTTGCTTATGTGTGAGTCCACATCCAGAGTTTGGAGTTGGAAAGCTACCCTGCATTGTGGTATAAAACATGATTTTTTTTTGTCACTACATTTTCTATCATATCTATCAATCTTTATTTTAAAAACTAACAGGGAATTTGTCAATTAAATGAGTTCAACACATAATGCAAAGCTTTGAACATCTTGCAGGTGTAGTTCATCCCCCCCCAAAAAAATCCTTATTTAGTAATAATCTTCCATTCCACCCCATGATCACAAATCAAACATGGAGTCTACATGTGCTCCATAATCATTTCCAGTCATTTCAGTATTGAGTGAGCTGTGCCTTTATTATATTACCACCCACGTCGTCATTTCCTAATCAGTATTCAGCAATCTAGTGGAGGCGTCCTTAACTCATTATACATGCGAAGAGGTTAGCCCATCATAACACAGGCCATTTACATACAGAAGTCTTAAAAGCACAGTAGCAGAAACAGCCTGTTTAAGTCTAAGGGTCAGAGAGAGAGAGAGAGAGAGAGAAAGATTTTAGTTGAAAACAAAAGAGGACATTTTAAACTGGTAGCCATTGACATCCATAGTAGGAAAAAATATATTATGGAAGTCAACGTCTATGGGTTTCCAACACTCTTCAAAATATCTGTTCGACAGAAGAAAGAAACGCAAACAGGTTTAGAACAAGTGGAGGAAGAATTTTCTTATTGTCTTCTTAAATAGGCCATATAATGCCATTTTAAAACGTCATTATTTTGATAGGTGTGGGTACTAGAATAGGTTAACAAGCTTTAGTGTTCCATTGTTTTTTTACAGACTGCACCTCTTTTCATTCTCAGTCTGTCTGAAATGGTCCGATTAAGTTTTGATTTCTACAAAGCCCCTCCCTCAGACTCTGAGGCAAGCTGACTTGGGTGCCATTTACACTGGGTTTTCAATTTGAAACAATGCTTTAGAATGAAAACACTTCATGCCAAAGTCCATTTCAAGGAAAATCAGTTCACTTGGAAGCCATATTTGCAGCTATTCCAAGACCAAAGCCCTATCTAAAGGAATGGACCCAGCAGGCACACAACGTCATAAGGCTTTAATATTAGGTTAGATTTAGGTCGTGATGTCGGGTGACCAAAATTCAATGTTGTGTTGGAAAGTGACCAAAATCCAAAGTCGAGTCAACATCTTAAACCAACGTCATATTGATGTCAAATACTAACATTTATTCAACCAAAATCCAACGTGTGATAGACGTCATAGTGGTAATGTCCAGACAACGTCAAGCTGTTTTGGTTGTTTTTAGGTTGTGTTGGAAAGTGACCAAAATCCAACGTCTGTCCAACGTGATTGATCAATTGTCAATAATCCTTCAAATCGATCCACCTCATCAACAGCTGATTAATTACCAATTACAATGAGCCACAGAAGCAGGCACGTCTTCCGTTACTAAGGTTAACAGTTAATCAATAAACTGATCTTTAATTACAGTAACAATTGATGACGGTGATTTGCGGAAACTGGTTATTATGCCAATATTTTAAATAACAGGACTCGGACCATTTGTGAGTTTTGCAGATCTAATACTCACACAAACGCTAGGGGAAACGGACAATATTAAAGACATTTTCTACAGACATTTCTGCATTCAAAAAAGGCATATTGTGTTCTGATTAAACAGCAGCTGACAGTTTTTTTGACCTCTTGCTCAAGCATTAATGTGACTTCTGTACTTTTCTTTCAACGAGTGTAATGCTCTGACACATGTATGCTCAAAAGTGAATCAGTATAGTGATAAGACAATGGAGAGAGTGTAGATGTAGAGAGAGAGAGAGAGAGAGAGAGAGAGAGAGAGAGAGAGAGAGAGAGAGAGAGAGAGAGAGAGAGAGAGTCTGCAGGTCTGGTGAATTGGCTGCTGTACTGTGTACTGACTGCTGAAGTGGAGAGTTGTGTAACAGCAGTGACGGCCAGCACAACGTCCATACACCGCAGTCACACACACTCCTGAAAATGCAGAGACGTTGTGGAGTGTGCATTTGAAGAGAAAACAAGCCCACTCTTACTATGCAAAGACATTTTGGGTGGAATTTCATGGCATGTTACTTTTGTTATTTGTGATTAGCAGTGCTAGTGTTACAAATCATCATAGCCAAATCATCATCAAAAGTCATGCTCTTATGTCTATTCGCCACCAGATCCCACCACATGGGCTATTATGATTCTCAGAACTATACTTCCCAGGCTCCTTTGCACATTCCCACGTACACTCATGCATGCACCTGTAGCCAATCAGAGGGCTATAAATGTGTGACTCTTACATCCTTCATGGCTAAGTATTGCATGTGCGTATTGATAGCTTACGAGGCCAGTTCCAGTCCTCTGTGTAAATTCTAAACCTAGCCTTCTCGGACTTTGCATATATTTTTGGATCCCTTTTTTGTCTTATTGTTTTGGATTCTATTAGTACCTCGTTCTAACTTTAGGGTGCACTCACACTATGCTATCCAAACTGTGCCCAGGCGCGTTTCCTGGTTCGTTTAACAAGTGTGAGTGCTCCGAATCGGGCTCAGGTGCGGTTCAGTTGGCCGGCCCTGGCCCAGTTGGAAGAGGTGTGCCAGAACACAGTTCGGTTGGGCTTTGGCGCGGTACGCTTGTAGTGTGAGTGCAAAGCGTACCTGAACCCGAAACCGAAGACCCAACGTCACTTTTAAGGGACTGTTTCATATGGATTTATTAATCATTCTTACTTTTCAATGAACACGAACTGTCATCGTTCAATAAAGATACAAACCTTCAGCAAACTTCCTAATACCTGCAGCACCATGACTTTTATGATAATTTATGAGCGTCAAAAGTTGTGGATCTGTTCAGCTAAATATTTGACTGCGTGTCACTGCATCCCAAATGACTAAAATGACATAACTAAAGCAATTTCCACTGTACAGAGCGAGAGCGCTTCTCTTGAACAGTCGCATCATCAATGATGTAAGCGTGCTCATATTCGGAATGCAAACGGCACACTGCAAAAAAGGATTTTCTTAAGTAAGCAAAATAATCTTATGTCAAAAGGAAAAACAAGATTATTTTGCTTACACCATTGGCAGATTAGTTTGCTTGTTTTAAGGAAAAACTCACTTAATTTTGGCATATTATTTCTTAAAACAAGACAATATGTTTTGCTTACCTAGAAAAAGCTTCTTGATATAAGAATTTTTAGATATTTAGACTAGAAACAAGACAAAAAATCTAAATAAGAAAAGCATTTTTTGCAGTGCAGTGTGAGTGCGGGCCGTCGGGGGAGAGGTTGAGGGGGGACAATCACGCTTCGGCGCGGTTCAAGGCAACTGTACCTAGTGTGAGCATGCCCTAAGTCTGTCTTTTGGATGCCTCTTTTGAATTTTTGAACAATGTTAGATTGTTATGATCTAACATTATAAATTCTTTTCAAATAGAGGTCATATGGTGAAATTGTAATAATATATATTGCAAAATAAAAAAAAATATCGCAATGTTAGATTTTCCCAATATCGTGCAACCCTACTTTAAAATTATAGTCCATCAGTTGATATTAGTTTTAATGTGTTTACTAAAATGAACAAAAAAAAATTAACAATACATGTATTACAATATTTATTCATCTTGTTAACATTAGCTCTTTTTAGTTGGTGCATTAATGTTAACAAGCACAATTTCGCATTTTAATAACACATGTTGAACTATGATTGTTCATACATTGTTAAATACTAACATAAATCCTATCAAACTAACATTATCTAATGATTATTACTTTATAGAGTTACCAAATATTTTAAACATCTCACTATAATCCAGATTTAAGCCTTGTTTAAAGACATTTCTTTTTTGTGGTAGTCAACATTATGCTGTTGTTGATTAATCTTGTACTGAAACCTGGAATAATCCTCAACAGAGGTCATTATATAGGTTATATGTCCCAAAACAAGAAATGATTACGTCTGTGTTTAGCGACGGAAAACACTTGGACTTGATCATGTAAAGTGCTTTCTATGACAGGTGGTTGGCAGTAGACATCAGGCCAAAAAGGAAATTTGTTTCAGGGGCGGAGGATGTCATTACATTTGGATGAGAGATTACAAAGACAACAGCGCAAAACCAGGTCAATTCTGATTTCATTTCAACTCCGAATGCTGATGCTGAGGAGACGAGAGGGAAGTCAGGAGGATTAGACCAAACAAACATTCATTTTTCGTCCTCATTTCGCCTGAGAAAAAAAAACACGAATTTAAATTCCGCCGTGTTAATTTGATAGTTGGCCCAAAGCCTGCCCCTCTTTTCCTTCTTAATAGGTTGTGCCATGTGTGTGTGTGTGTGTGTGTGAGTGTGTTACTAAGAGAAACATGAAGAACATTTTGGCATATGGTGTTGAGATGAATATTTAAACAGTACCAATCTGCTTTTCTGTATGATCTGACAGACGCATTTTAGAAACTCTTTCCATAATTCTCTGGGTTTGTAAGTGTTGTGATTAGAGATCAGATATGCACGTTTTTTCCTTTTCATTTTTTTTTATTTATGGCTGTGGAGCGAGACAGCAAGAGGACGGAGAGAAGGGGACAGACGGAGGGCGTTTGCACACTGCGTCAGAGAGCTGTAAATGCATTGATTACAGTGGAGACGCTCAATTCACGGCCAAAAGGTCTCGCTACTGCTTCAATCCAATGCAGAGGTTTCCTGTAATCATAACGTATACGCTGTCAGGGGTCAGTGAAGGATTGGAAATGAAATAAGCAATGTGCATTGCACGATTATGTATTGCGGATTTCAAGGCTGGGAGCTGAAGAGATTTCTTTAAGTGAGACATCTCCTGTAGTCAAAATAGGCTCTCTAAAACTGGCGTTTTGTCTTATATACACACTAGAAAATTGCAAACATGCATTGATTCAAAATTATTATTATTTGTGAACAATTATATGCATTAAATGATCATCTCTGGCCTACTAATCATTCTTTTAGTTCAATTTACTGTTTTATTTGTAACTTATTTATATAATTCAACTTTTGTTGATAATTATTTATTTATATAATTTGTAAAAAGTGTAACTAATTTATATATGATTATGTATAATTAAATATAAATATAATATTAAATTAATATTCTATCTATCTATCTATCTATCTATCTATCTATCTATCTATCTATCTATCTATCTATCTAT
>CAIGQV010019029.1:12648066-12703779 GCA_903798115.1 Danio jaintianensis | reverse complement strand
TTAATATATATGTCAGTAGGTTGTGGGTTCAATTCCTAAGGAGCACAAATACTAGAGCTGTTTATTTTCAATATGACAAAATAAGTACAAAAAAATGTTGTAACTAAATATGTCAGTACTTTGTGTTATTTATTTTAGTACAGTCTTAAAAAACAGATTAAAATTGTAACAAAATGTACTTCTTCAGGTAAACTTTCTGTAAATATAATTAATAAATGTCAATAGGTCGTGGGTTCGATTCCCAATGAATACAGATAAAACATGCTGTATGGAAATGATGCAATAAACGCATGTGTTTTCTTACAGGCTGTGTGGTTATCCTCCTTTTTATGACGAGAATGACTCCAAACTCTTTGAGCAGATCCTGAAAGCCGATTATGAGTTTGATGCCCCGTACTGGGATGATATATCAGATTCAGGTACACTAAAAGAAGCACATCATTTCAATGGTCTGGTTTATATGAGTTTAATTTACAAGCATGCATCCGTTAGCTCACATGTTGCCAGAAAGAGTAAAGGAATGTTTTACAGGAAAGTCTAATCATGACTCTGGCATTCAGTAAACACCACAGGCTTTAACTCTATAAAATTCATCCAAACTGCAAATTAAGGGACTGTGAATGAATCGAAATTTAGCTGTCAGTTTTTCCACTGATAAACGCAAAGTCTCAGTTTTATCTCAAAAATGCAGACTGTTGGTTCTGTCACAGTATACAGTATATGAGACGATGCAAATGTTTCTTTTCGCTTGGAAATTTCAATATAGTATAATGGTTTTAATTTCTTGAGCATACAT
Organism: Danio jaintianensis; assembly: GCA_903798115.1. Classification (NCBI taxonomy): domain Eukaryota; kingdom Metazoa; phylum Chordata; class Actinopteri; order Cypriniformes; family Danionidae; genus Danio; species Danio jaintianensis. The sequence goes on along the minus strand of CAIGQV010019029.1, from coordinate 12,702,983 downwards.
TGCATTTTTTAATGGTTTACTTTTGTTGTTTAATGTACAGCAAAAGATTTCATCAGTTGTTTGATGGAAAAGGACCCCTCAAAACGAAACACATGTGAACAGGCTCTTCGACATCCCTGGTAAGTCAAACACTGTATTTACACAGAAGTCATAAATAAGAATTTAATTTAATTTAATAAAAATTATGATAATAATTACACTTTTGACAAATAATATAGCACTAGCTTGCCTTAAGGTGTGTTGGAAAAATGAGAACACAGTCCAGGAGACTCGTTTCAAGCAGAATTCTTTAATTAGGCGTGGTGGTTGTCAAACAGCATTTTCAAGAAGTCTTACAGATCTGAATGAGTCTGCAAGTCTAACTCAAGTCTGCAAGTTTAACAAGTCTAAAATGAGTCTATCACAAGTCTGATTTGAGACAGAGCTGTCCTCTCTATATTATGTTTTAAAGAGGGGCAGTGTATAGAAAACAGGAATGACTAGTTTTAGTTGAAAATCTTGTTTTAGGGTCTCGAATAGATCCTGAGGTTTCACCTGCCCTGACCAGCTTGAAAGTATCACCCAAAGACAAAGGCACAGTTGTTGGGACCCTGCCTTTAGCATTTGCATCACTTTGGCTCAGCCAGTGCTCAGGAAGCAAGAGGTTTTAATGTCTCTCACACCCTAGCTAGAGTTTTGCATAGAGTATATATATATATATATATATATATATATATATATATATATATATCACTGTTAATTTGAAACTAGATTATATAAATTTATATTCTCACAGGTGATAAATGCAAAAAAAAAGTGAGATAATAAAAAAAACATCAAGCAGACCTCATCATCTGCGTTTTTTCTTACTTTTATGTCACAGGACTGTCATTCAGGTCCTCTAAGACACTTAACGCCAGAACATTTAAACTGTGACTTCATAAGCATCGTTTAGAGACGGAGTTTTATTTCATGTTATTAGCGCAGCATTTTATCCGTATTAGCTCGAGCCGCTCTCTGCATCAGCCGGGGATTGCATGTGTGTTCTGAATTCAGTCTCTCCATTATCATGCACCAAGATCTCTCTGAAGGGCAGAAGGGAAAAGCTACTGAATAAACGCTCGCCAATTAAAAAGCTGCATCTAATCTCGCATTACGTATTCCGAAGCGCTAATCGGCAATTAGCACATCCTCTACAGGCACCTTTAACAAGCCTTTCACCAAACACGCGAGTCAGAAAAACACAAGGATTGGAAACCCGAGGGGAATTTACACACTTTAGAGAAAAATACAAGTGCTTGTTGAGATGAGAGGACGACTGAAAGTTTTGATTGTATGCTTTTGCTTTTCAGGATTGCAGGCGACACGGCACTCTGCAAGAACATCCACGAGTCCGTCAGTCGACAGATGCGCAAAAACTTCGCAAAAAGCAAATGGAGAGTGAGTGCAAGTGATCTTGTGGATATTTAGAGTACTATCCAGCTTTTTGTTCCTACACTCCATACACTCAGCTTGTTCAAACTACTTATTTAAAATGAGTTGAATCAACACAACTCTTAAGGTTTTTTTAGGGCAACTTAATTGTTTTATGTTCAATTCACTTCAATTTGTAAAAATTATTAAGTTGACTTAATCGATTTGTGTTGGGACAACATGAAGGAATTGCATGGAACTCAGCATTTTTTACAGTGTAGTACTTTGTGTGAATTATGTGAGTAACTTTCATGAATCTGTAAACAGTCGGGAAGCTTTTTTTTAAAACTAGGTACAATGAGGTGGCATTTTTCTGCTCACAGTTCATCCATGATCGTATTTTAAAAGAAAACTTATTAGAGTTAACCAATTACTTTTAGCAGACCATGAAAATTTTTCCAAAAACTCAAAACAAATCTGTGTGCATCAACATTACAGATGTTTTTTATTTATTTTATTTATGAATTTTATGGCAAATTACAGTAAAAGAATGAAAACAAAAACAATTATATTTTAGCATCGACTTAAGCACACACTATGGAATAATACAAAAAAACATACCAACAAAAAAAAAAGGTAAATAATAATGTGGCTTAACAAAAATTACAATTATACAATCTGTATCACACAATACACTCTACTTTGAGCTTAGGAAAGGAAAAGAATCAATTTGCTGGAACAAGGACTCGGTCTATATTTGACAATAAAACATGTTCTTGGATATATTTCCTAAATGGGTCACAAATGTTAGATGATCTGGTTAGATGATCCTCAAAGTCAAATTTTTTCCAACTTTAGGAAGAAGAGGACATCACGGATCCACTGTGTTGAAGTTGGAGGTTTCTGATCCTTCCACCTTAGCAATATTAGTCGTTTGGCCAGGAGCACCATAAAAACCATGCAATCAGATTATAAGATTATATGACTTGGGAGAAATCCCAAAAAAGGCAATCAGTCGGCAAGGGCAGATAGATATACCCTCAACATTACAGATGTGTTGAATATTACTGTACTATTGAGTATACATAGAGAAGACAGATATTGTGATGGTAATGTCACATTAAAATACTAAGCATATTGTTATTTTCATGATGATAAAAATACAACATAAACTAAATAACAGGGTTCATGCACATTTTTACTACTAACATTCCATGACTTTTCCAAGATTTCGAAGTAAATTTGAATGTCTTTGTGGTAAATAGGCCTGTCACGATATCTATTTTTTGTTGTACAATATATTGCACCAAAATATATTCCGATAAACTATATTATTTTCATTTTAAGACCATGTTATGCCACTCATCATTACATAATGCCAGAATGACAATATAATATAATCAGAATGCAAGTACACTCTTCCAAAGAACACATCATATTTTTTCTTAATTATATTTAATTTAATTATATTTTTTTCACATATAATTATATATATATATATATATATATATATATATATATGATTTTAACAATGCAATAATTAAGCATTGGAATCAGAATGTGAAAACGCATATATCCTAAATAAATAATAATAAATGTTAACAAAAAAGTGCAAGGTAAAAAGTAACAGAGGCTGCGATCTCTGCTACCAGATCTATTTTCAGTGGTCAGACACCCACATGAAAATATACTATAGTCATTTATAGTAAATACTATAGTGTTTTTTTAACCATACTGAAAAGCGGTTGAAAGTGAATGAATGAATGAATGAATGACACTGACACCTCCAATAGAGATAGAGAGGTTGTGCAATTAGCTAAAATGTTGAAATGATTGAGGTCATGTCCATGTGTTGTGCGGTAAGTCGATATATTGATTATTGTGACAGGCCTAGTGGTAAATAATTAGAAAAACAATGCATGTTCAAATTTCTTACACCATATTGCAAAACACTACAACAATCTATTTAGTTTCAAATTATATTTATATCTATGCATAATTGATTTAGATTATGCTTACACAGCACTAATAATGTGAGAGTATGCCATTGGCCAAGGACTGAAAAGAAGACAACTAACCCACATTCAAGTAATACAGATATCAGTTAAACAAATTTCCAAGACTTTTCCAAAACTTTTCCAGGCCTGGAAAATACTGTCAAAATTGCATGACTTTTCCAGGATTTTCATGACCGTATGAACCCTGAAATAAGCTAAACGTAACTCTCATTCAGTTTTTACTTTGTATATGGATCTTTTGTATGAAAGTTCCCCAAACCATAAGTGAAATGCAGTATGGACATCTTTCGTGCATTAAAGTGAATCTGTTTCACTTGTTTTTGACCATGACTTTTTGTCTCTCCGCATAACAGCAAGCTTTCAATGCCACGGCGGTGGTTCGCCACATGAGGAGACTGCAGTTGGGCAGTAGTATGGGAAGCAGCATGGATCAGTCAAACACTGCAAACCAGAACCGCATACTAAACGCAAACCCACCGCTCAACACAACTACGGATTCCACCGCGCCACTGACCCAAAACCAAAAACCTGCTCCAAACCCAAACGCCATTCTCATTAATGACATGGCCACAGGAAACACCCCCATACCACGCAAAGACTGTTAAGTATATGTTTTAACATTCAAAAAAATACACTGTAAAAAAAAATCTAGCTGCCTTAATTATTTTTTTTACAATTTTCTCAGTCACTTTGGTACATTTCCCAGATCAGAAATTCTCAAAACTACCTGTTCAATCTCCATATCACTGTGTCACTTGTGCACATCAAAAAAAAATTATCATTCCTCATTTCTCATTCCTTTAAACCAGTTGCAAATGCTTTTGTACATCCATGCAAATGATTATGTGCACTTCTCTGTTTCCTGCATTATCAGTTGCTTATGTCATGTTGATCAAAATGTATTATTTTGGTCTCTGTTGAATAGTTTCACCCCCCACAACATTTAATATCTTGTTCATGGTTTAAGTCTTTACATGCAAAATGGCAGAACAAGTTGTCATAATATTTTGTCATAATGCATTTTTCTATACATTTCCATTAGACTTTTTTTTCCTAAATCTGTACATTTTTCCCAGGTGATTCTTGACTTTTTCTAATGAAGGTGCATCTCAAAGCAGATTGTCCTACTCTATGTTCACATTACTACTTTTGTTTGGTTTTTCTTTGTGCTATGCAGTGCTGTCTTTTCCTTTCTGTATCACAATGCCATGATCTGTCAACAAATTACAGTACAAACAGCAAAATAAACAAAAAAAAACAAAAAAGCCATAGTTTACATCAGAACACCCCTGCAGAACAGTTATATTGACAACATGACTAAGTAATTTTATCTGTACACAATGACACAAGGATTTGTCATTCCGACAGCACGGACACATTCATTGACACAGAAATTTAGTTTTGAGAGATGAACCAAGGATTTTGAGCAAGAGACTGGCTTTTGCAGGTAATCCATGGTGTTTTGCAATTTGTACACTTTGTTTTGAGAAATGCGCTTACTGTTTTGCAAATTTCAATTCAATTTCAATCTGAGAAATGTAACAAAGCGACTGAGAAAAACTGTAAGTTGATTCAAATGAACTTTTCTTGTTATCTCAACTTATATCAATCAAACTGACTAAAATATTAAACTTTGGATAACTTAAAAAATGTGTGTAAAAAAATTATTAAAATAAGTGAAAGTAACTTAAAAACATGACTTTTAGTAATATGATTTTTTACAGTATAGAAACTTGTTTTTCCTGACTGCAAAATGCATCCTGTGTAGTTTTGTATTTCTTTCCCTGCTAAAAATAAAAATAATTACACATTTTTACCATGATTACATTTAATTTATGTACCAAAAAAACATATTTGCGTCAATTAAGAAATTAAAAGGCTCTATACTGCTCTTAATCTAAAATATTTAAAACTGAAATATTGCATGATCATTTATTCTTTTATGTATTTTATTAATTACTAAATAGGTTTCATTTTTGGATAAATATATCTAACACTGAATAACAGTGAATAAAATATCATGAACAGGGAATGATATTTTATTTTTATTTTTAAAAATTTCATTACGTTTACGTGAAACATCAAAGTAGACATTAAATTCACAAATTTGTTGCCTCTGCTCAAGGAATAATTGCATGTAATTTTTGGGGGAAAATTTTTGAATTTTAATATTTAAAAAAAAAAACACAAACAAAACATGTAATTGTGTTTCCAAACATTGTTTTTAGAACTTTAACATTTTGTGGACTAAGTTTTAAATTATTTTTACCATATTGCTGCATTACAACAATGGCTGACAAAACATTTAAAAGAAAAAAAAATCTATATTTTCTGCAAATACATAAATATTCATTATTGAAGAGTTCAAATGCAAAAACCTCTAAGTGCTATCTGAAATTTTCTTCTAAAATAAGCATTTTTCTCAGATTCCTATATTTATGTTAACTTATTTCACATTAAATTCAATAAAAATAACGTATTAATTGCCATAAAAGGGAAATTACTCAACTTATATTATCAGGAGCCTGAGAAAAATGCTCATGTTAGGAGGAAAGTTGATGACAGTACATAATATTTTACTAGATATTTTTCAAGATACTAGTATTCAGCTTAAAGTGACATTTAAAGGCTTTACTAGGTTAATTAGGTTAACTAGGCAAATCAGTGGTTTGTTCTGTAGACAATCTAAAAAAATATTGCTTAAAAGGGCTAATAATATTGACCTTAAATTGGTTTTAAAAACTGCTTTTATTCTAGCCAAAATAAATCAAATAAGACTTTCTCCAGAAGAAAAAATATTATAGGAAATACTGTGAAAAATTCCTTGCTCTGTTAAACATCATTTGGGAAATATTTAAAAAAGAAGAAGTTATTTTGACTTCAACTTTACATGGAAAGTCATTTAAACTAGGCGTGTGAATTTCTAACCAGTGAATTTGCATTTGTAGGTACAGCCCCTCCCCACACGTCCTGTTCTCTGGCATCAGCTGCTTCCTCCTCCTCAGGGGCGGAGCCATGCAGGCCCCTCCCTCCCTCCGTTGCGTCGGTGAGCACAGTGGTAACTGGGACCAAGTGACGCCAGGTTCTGCGGGGGGAGAGCTGGGAGGCCACAGCGCTGTGAGCCCCGCCCCTCAGCCCACCCCCCGCCCTGCCGTCCAATCAGGCAGAGGACTGACCCATCGCCATAGCAACCACTGCGCGCGCCTAATGCACTCCTGCCATTTAACCTCCAGGCCACTAGAGGGTGCAATGCATGCAGCGGCAGGAGACCAGATTTCCAGCAGACGGCTTCCTTTTGGAGAAGTGATTTGAACAGAACTGTGATGATGTCTTTGCTGAGAATGTGCTACGGATCCTGCTACGAACGCAGAGGTTTAGGTGCGAAAGTGTGTGCATGATTATGTCCGACCTTATAAGAGGGCGGCGCCAATGTCAAACGATTCTACTATATCATAACACGTCTAGCTCTTCCCTCGTTCCCCCGTCTTCTTTCTCTATCTACTCACGGGTTATTGTAATTGTTGTTAGCTACCATTTTTTTTTCTTCGATCTTTCATTCTGACCCGCAGAAGTGCTTTTAATAATCACGTTTTACGACTGTTTTGCGACATTTTCTGAGTCGAGACTTCTGTTTGCGCACAAGAGAGAGCGGTTAGCAGAAATATTTACCTTTTTACAAATGCAAAAGATGGGAGATTTTCAATTTCACACCTCATGGTTGGGTTTGACCATCACAAAATTTAGGGTATGGGTTAAAACATGCAATATATGTTTGATTGCTATCTTACTTACTTTTTTGGAAAAATGCAGAGAAGCAGCAGCTACTCTCTGCGTGAAGTGTGACTTTAAATAGACACAGAAGGTGGTAGTTATTGAAGTACATAGTAAAACTGTTAATAGTCAACAAAAACACACACACACACAAATCTCCCGAAAAGCCATGGCAGTGTCTCTCTGCGCCCCAGTGTACGAGTTCTCAGGGAATTCCGCAGCTGCACTGGGCGCCATAGTTTGAGATTGTCTCATCCAGTCAGAATAATGTCAAAAATGTAGATAGGAAGCTGTTTAACTCTTACAATGATTGTATGACAGTTTGATCATGTTATGCTCAGTTCACGCAGTATCAGAATTAGCCTACTATAAAGGCCTGAATTGATGAGTTCAACAGATGCGCCACCTAGTGGTACTACATTGTTTTTATCCACACTTTTCATTCTGACGGATAAATTGCGCTTCATGCAGAAGTCGGAAAACACTCCTGATGATGAAAATTGTAGCAAGTAGACGATTGTTCCGGTGGCAGAAGAAACTTTAAACATTTGTAAAGCCACAGAGTACAGCACTTGGCAATCAGAAAGTAAATCAAGTCAATTTGCTCCATACATCAAAACATTGAAAACCTCTAAAGCCTTTGTGGGCCTGTTGTGAACTATGGAATTGATGAATGATGGCATCATCTTGCTGTCAGACTGAATTATTCATTCATTCATTCATTCATTTTCCTTTCGGCTTAGTCCCTTTATTAATCTGGGGTCGCCACAGCGGAATGAACCGCCAACTTATCCAGCATATGTTTTACGCAGCGGATGCCCTTCCAGCTGCAACCCATCACTGGGAAACATCCATACACACCCATTCACACACATACACTATGGACAATTTAGCTTACCCAATTCACCTATAGTGCATGTCTTTGGACTTGTGAGGGAAACCGGAGCACCCGGAGGAAACCTACGCCAACACAGAAACGCCAACTGACCCAGCCGAGGCTCGAACCAGCGACCTTCTTGCTGTGAGGCAAACGTGCTACCCACTGCGCCACCGTGCAGCCCCAGACTGAATTATTTCAACTTAATTTTAAACTAAAAATCATAACAATGCTAAACAGCAAAACTGCTGGTAAAACCTGGTATTACCCATGATTCTGAAAAAAAACAAACACACCAAACTACTTAAATACGTATTTATATATGAATGTTTTGCGATAACCATACAAAATACACAGTCAGCATATTTAAATCAATATTTAACTGCCATTCCCTTCATGAGATTCTCAATCTTTATTAAAGCCATACAGTCTCTTTGGGGCTGATTTCCATCTTTATATCTTTGGCTTTTTAAAAGAATCCCTATTGGAGAAATGAATGGAAAAATACTTGGGATCCAGTGCTGCTGAGAAAAAACATTGGCAACTCTTCTGCAACTTTTTCTTGTGACTTTCAAAAGGCAGTTTTATAAAGATACTGCTAAATATTTCTATTTGATAAGTTATGTTATTATAGCCATGCTTCCTTTTGTAAAATAATATATAGGTAAAATAAAAGCTTTGTGCATTCAGCATCAAATTTGATAAAACTTTGATCGCTAATTCTTACACAACGTGAACGCAGCATAACGTTTAGTGACTGTAAACATCTTTCCATACAATTCAAAGTAGCTGGAATTTCTAGCATTGGTTTAAGGGCTAAGTTGAGGTTTTTACACTTCCGTATTGAAGGGCGACTGTTTTTTTCTGTCGCCGAACGGCTCTGCTATTATGTCCTGTCGGGTTTTTAAACGTGACTGATGTCTTCTTTGCCCTTTATGGTTTGCTAATATCACAGGAGGGAACCTGGTCTACGGACAAGACTTAGGAGCGCGTGACATTTTCCAAAGTGCCATCAAATATCATGCATTTCCCATTAGTTTCGTCCTGAATGTTTGTTTCGGTGTAGGGCGGCACCTCACCGTGAGGGGCTTTCAGCTAATGGCTTTATTTTTCCGTCAGGTCATGCATGCACCATTTTGTCTTCACTTTCACATTTTGGAGGAGTTTGTAATCTCACGCCAGAGAAGCTTTTCAGAAAAAAAAAAAAAAAAAAAAAAGGGGCGATATTATGTTCTCGTATGGTTTTCTTTCAAACTGCACATTTCTGTTAAAACATTTACAGTGTAAGCATGAGGTGTTTGATAAGTAACAGTTGTTTAAATGAATGTTAAGCTGTATCTGTGTGCATAAATGTCAATTACCACAGGAAATTGTTTTGATTGGTCTCTTAGCTTGAAGTAGTTCATGGAAAGAGGGCTCTGTTATAGTGATTTGAATCTTTTTTTTTGCACAAATGTGTTATTACCCAGCAGGCACAGGAGGTGGGACGTTGCATTTTATTTGGAAATGAAAATCAGTTTGACGTCAGAACGCAACATCAGGCCAACGTCAACGTCCAACGTCGGACAGATGTTGCTTTTTGGTTACTTTCCAACGCAACCTAAAACAACAAAATATCAACGTCTAATGATGTTACAGCTTGACATTGTGTGGACGTTACCAATATGACGCCTATCAGACATTGGATTTTGGTTGCCATACCTGACCTAATAAATGTCAGTATTTGACGTCAATATGACGTTGGTTTAAGATGTTGGCTCGACGTTGGGTTTTGGTCCCTTTCCAACACAACCTAAAATCAACAAAACATCAACGTCATTTCACGTTGTTATTGGACGTCAAAATAACATTGTCCTTAGACGATGGGGACCTAAATCTAACCTAATTTTAACGTCTTATGACGCTGCATGTCTGCTGGGTATCTACAAATGCAATTTTGAAGAGGATCATGGTTTCAACTAAAAATCTCATACTGAAAATAGTCCCCTCTTAGATGTCTGAGAGTGAGAAAATTAATAGCAAGTTTTCATTTTGAGGTGAATTCACTTTTGCATTCATTTTTATTTAGGACAGAAGTGGAATTGTTGATAAATGGGCAGTCATTTTTGTCAGAAACAATATTACTTTGAAAACTTTTTCATTTTATTGAAAGTGCAATTCTGTTCTAGTCGTGTTTGCCTATTACTTTTTACAAACTTAGGGACTTTTCGAAACGATTTTTAGTGGTAATCGAACTTGACTTGAATTGGACCTGGAATTTTTTTGGTCTCAGTGTTCATGTTATGTGTATTTGTGTGCATTTTTCTGTGTGTAAAATGCAGGAAATTTGTACGATATGCTGGTTTTTAAACCCTCGGTAAGATGTGCAGGAAAAGTATAAACCAAAATCTTAGTTTTTTTGAATGACCATATATAAATATATCTATATATACAGCTACTGCCACTCCAAGCCAAACGTTAATGTATTTAAATATATAAGAAAAATTAGGTATACTACTTACTTTGACATTACGATAGTAATTAAATCCAGTAAATACATGCACACACATGTGCCATGGCTCACACACACACATACACACCAATCTGTGAGTGCAATGAAGGACAGAGATGAAGTCAAACACAAGTCTGTCAGTTCACTTGGATTACAGCATCACTGTTGTCTGTGTGTGTGTCCCGAGCGAATCTCTCTGTGCGTCTAAAGGCTTTGTAAATAGACTGTGATCGTGACGTGTCTGTCATGTTGTTAGTGTGTGTTCTGTCTTTCATCTCGTCCTCTAAACACTGCCTTTCTCTGGCCATACACTTGACTGTAACACACACACACACGCACACAGATGTATATTCACAAACTTGTGTCTCAATGTTGTACGTTCACATTTCAATTGTACAAAGTTCACAACGAGCGACATGGTAAATATATTATAACGATGATCAGTTGTGATGCACCTTTTCCAGAAAAGTCTTTTTCTTTTTTTACAAACTCAGGCGTCACTTTTGCCTCTTACGATGAAAAAGCTGTGACTGACAAGTGTCTGTGCTACCCAGTGACTGTGCAGTTTTCAACTTGTCCCTTGAATGTCGACTTATTTGCAAATGAAGAAAGAAAAGAACTAGCAACTGCATCTGTTTTTTGTTTTCGTTAAAAGAATTGCAAGCATGTTCAATGCGCTTTCCGAATTCAACCGATTATTTGCATACTTTCAAAAGTCCATGTAACTATATGTACGAAGAAACATGTCTCTCTATATGAATAAATATATATGAATATATATTTTAAAAAATGCAACTCTGGCAATGCAGGCCTTGTGATCTCTGCATCTCTGACACCGAAATAAGTTGCCCAGTGAAATGTGAATTATATACTCATATGCATGTGACAATGATGCTCATATTTTTGGGAGTGGCATACGAATACTAACTTTAACTGTGACGTGATCTTCTGTTGATATGGGGCTTGTATATCCAATGCCTTTGACAATCATCTGCACATATCAGAGTTTATATTCCATGCTGTAAAGCAATGGGGAATGAATGATTGGTTTTCATTTCGTTTTTTTGCTTTCCTTTCTTTTTCTTTTCCTTGAATAAATCCTAAATGATCACGATTAGTCTTTTATGGCTTAAAGTTTCTCAGCGTCTCTGTGATGGTCTGTCATTAGCGTGCTTTGGCTCTTTCATTAGCGGTCAGTCGGGCTGGACGTTTGCCGGTCTCCCACCGACTCACAGCTTCAGGCTCGGGCTCAAAAGCTGGCTGGAAAGAGAGAGAGCATGTGAACACCGTCCAGCCATGCATGACCGCTTGCGACCCCGGGCATCTGTGCGTGTGTCTGGCCAACATGTTAGACATTTAGCCGTGTCGAGGAGGGTGAGGTGAAAACGCAGTTTGCCAAGCTAGACAACATTCAAAATGTACAGGTTGCCTGCCAGCTTATCAGATATGAAAACACACACACATGTAACACAAAGTGCATCTAACAAACAATTCCCGAACACATCTTTGGACCAACACCACTCTCTTCAGGATTTTGCAGGGAAAATATTTTTTATATTTGCGGCCTAAAATGACGGTTCATAATTAGGCCTCAAAACGTATGGCATTATTTGCTTCAGTGTTTTGCTGTGAAAATCTTGTCAAATGTTCCCTTTTTGATCTCAAGAACCATTGGACACTAAACAATGATGCTAAATGAGTAAATGGTCAAAAATATTGTGATAAAATGGTATTCAACCACACCTATTAAAAAGGAAAATATTAAGTCCATTTCCCAAAGACTGCAAAACATAATGGCACAATGGTAAAACCCACATGAAAAAAATACTATTGTTATATATACCAGCAGGCACAGGATGTCAACATGACGTCAGATTGATGTTGTACCCCAACGTAAGGGGACGTTGCATTTTGTATGGAAATGAAAATCGTGTTGACATCAGAACCCAACGTCAGACTGACGTCAGTGTGCAACACTGACATACGTTGGATTTTGATCACTTTCCAACGCAACCTAAAAACAACCAAATATCAACGTCTAATGATGTTACAGCTTGACGTTGTGTGGACGTTACCATTATGACGCCTATCAGACGTTGGATTTTGGTTGCCAGATCTGACGAATAAATGTCAGTATTTGACATCAATATGACATTTAAGATGTTGGCTCGACATTGGATTTTGGTCACTTTCCAACACAACCTAAAATCAACCAAATATCAACGTCATTTCACACGTTATTGGACGTCAAAATAACGTCCTTAGATGCTGGCTAGTCATTGAATTTCGGTCATCCAACATTATGATCTAAATCTAACCGAATATCAATGTCTTATGACGTTGTGTGCCTGCTAGGATAGTACATGCTACAATGTTTTTAAATCATACTATAGTAAAGTACTTGAACTAACCTGTTACGGTAATTATATATTTGCTGTGGTAATACAACAACTATGGCAAATTAATACACGTTTTCTGTAACTACGTATATTATTCTACCATATACCACAGTTTACTGTTGTAAAAAAGTTTTCTATAACTAGGTACATTATTATACATTATACCACAGCTTACTGTTGTAAAAACGACAGTATACAACAGACTTTATTACATTTTATCTGTTCACAATGGTTAAATATACAATAACATTAACAAAGTGGTGTAAATACTATAATGTATACAATATAATACACTTTACCATAGTACTGTTCAAAGCCACTAGTATTTACTATAAATTACTATAGTGTTTTATCATGTGGGAACATTTACTGTAACACTTGATATTCAGGAAAAACCGAATATAAGCATCTTTTAAGTATTTTTTGTTCGCTCTAAAATTGATTCAGTGTTAACAATTGGATCTATAAATAAAATTCACAGATAGTGGTTTGAATCAAAATGGCTTAGTGAATCGTTCAGAGCTGCTAATGTGTAGATAGACTGATTCACTTGTTTTAAATTTGATTCAAGCATTTGTCTGTGAATCATATTAACTAACCAAAAAGACAGACAGACAGATACTGTAAATAGATAGATAGATAGATAGATAGATAGACTGTTAACAACTTTTGTAAATTACACAGTATTTAACTGTAATTGAATTAACTGTAGGACAGTTATGCAGTATGTTACTGTATTTCAATGTAGCATTGTGAAATTTACTTTACTTTTTACAGTAAAGATATATAGTACTGTAAATACATACAAAGGAAAGTAAATGGTGCTGTAAATGTAAATACAGTATTTTTGCTGTAATTGATTTACAGTAAGTTACTGGCAAACTGAACTGTATTATGAGTTGTATTTACTGTAGGACAGTTATGCAGTATGTTATTGTATTTTAAAGTTGCATTGTGAAAATTACTGTATATTTTACAGTAAAGATATACAATACTGTAAATACATATACAGTAAGATAAATGGTGCTGTAAATGTAAAAACAGTATTTTCACTGTAATTGATTTACAGTAAGTTACTGGCGAACTGCTGCCAGTAAGTTACTATAGATTCTACAGGAAATTGTTAGATAGATCAGCTACAACATCTATGTCAGAGGCTAAAAACACCATGCTAACCAGCAGTTTTTAGAACTTTACACTTATTTAATATCTGGCTAGTGTGTGAATCTAATATGATTTATGGACCACAAACTGAGTTTTCACCCTAATTTTAATTTTCCATAACAATTCCAATAAATCACCAGTCACCGCACACTAGGAAATTGATGTTCTTCTCCAAACATAGACTTTTTTGCAGTGCAGACATTGCAGAAACCCACTTTCATTTTACACACCGACATCCGAAACATCTTAAAATAGATGCAGAGATTTCCCTGGAGGAGAGGGAGCGCACATTGTTTTCCCCTCATGCTGCCGCAGGGACCAGCAGAGTTTCCCTGCCATTATCCTCTTAAAATAAATGACTTCTAACTGCATCGCCTGGAGAAGCGTGTCTGTGTGCTCAGCAACATATGACCCACGCCATATCAAACCTAAACCAGTGGGAAATTCTGAGTCATGCTAATGTTATAGTTTGCTAAACCACAAAAATGTTCATGTTTTTGTTTGAAACATGCTGGGGGTCCAAATGAAGGAAATATCCCAAAATAGAGACACATAACAGAAAACAGAGTACTTAGTGGCATATATAAACCAGACATTGTGGTAAAATCGGTTTTATATTCGCACATTCATTCGTTTTTGACAATTTCTGACATGCTACTTTGAATATTTGGGTCTGAAATCACATGTAAGTTTGACTTCAATGCAACATCAGAACTATTTTATTGACCGTGAACAATGCTGTACTTTAATAGTCATTGGCTGCTATGACTTCTCTATTTAAAATTCCCTAAGAATGCTTTTCTGAAATTATATTTGGAAGGAGAAAGTCCAAATGCGCAAATATAAAACCAACTTTACCTCAATAAACTTACAGATCTCTCACAGATCCAGCAGATCATAATAAAATGAAAGCCTAAGCCATTAGTTGGCATCGCTGATTCTTTGTTTGTGGTTAAACAAAAAATCCACAATGAGTGCACACAAGCCTACCTAGTCATTTCAAATCAAACAAAACTGTCCAAATATATCAGCCAAATATATCTGAAACAGCTCACATAACAAATCCATGACCGAAAAAATGTGGTCCAAATCAAATCAACACCTTAAATGCAATATCTTACAGAGCAGTAAGTATGAAACCAGCTTGACTCACCAATGAAGCTCATCTGAAATCAAGTTATGCTCAGCTGATTTTCTTTCGTGCAGGTCTGAATATCTATGAATGAATTTTGTTTTCCTTTGAAAGCATGACAACAGCAGCCATCTTGGAAACACCCACAATTTTGGTGTGCCGCTATTTGCTTTCAGTCGAAAATGTCCAAAACTATAAAATAAGAAATTAAATTGGATTTATTTTTAGCACGTGCAGCTCTATCAAAAACGTATCGCACATGCATGACATCCTCCACTTCTTTTTTTAATTTATGCAGCCATTATGAGCAAATGTTCAATACATTTTGTTTGGTGTCCAAAAATGCAGCTGTTTACTTTGAGTCATGTCATGTTTTATATGCTTTCAACATGCAAAAAACAAGCAGTGGCCCACAAAACCAGTCATATGGGTCAATTTTGGGATATCGGCATTATCTGAAAGTTGAATAAATAAGTTTGCCATTGATTTACGGTTTGTTTTCATATAGGGTAATATGTGTTTAGCATACAAAATCTGGAATATGTGGGATTTAAAAAAAAAAATTATATATTTCAATATATAATTTATATAGTTCAAATTAAGCTCTTAGCAATGAATATTACCAATCAAAATTACGTTTTGATATAGCTAGATAAGGAAATTTACAACATTTCTTCATGGAAGATACTTACTTCATATTCCTATGATTTTTGGCATGAAATAAAAGTAAATAATTTTGACTAGTACAATGTATTTATGGATTTTTTCACAAATATACCACATCACATATAAGTAAGCAGCATTTCTGAACCATATACATCTTGCAAAAAAAGTAAATTAACCCTTTAGCGAAAGTTAAACAAGTCCTTTTTTATTTATTTTTTTACAATTATTACAATTATTTATTTTTGTTAAAATGAATTGCTTTTCTTATTTTGTAACACAGTATGATCTAATGTAGACACTATCAGTCATTATGAAGTGACAAAAGGCTTAAAATGGACATAAAATTAAAGTTCCCAGCTTGGATGAGAAAATGTGGGCTGGAACTTAATTTTGTCCATTGGGAATTAATTGGATGATCTGATGGTTGTTGTTTACTTTTGGTTGATTTCATGTGAATGACAAATTATTCCCACCCTCACGCTAATAAACACATCATTATTAAAGAGATGTGTATTAAAGAGGAGGAAGGGAATTTCTTTTAAAGATTATTAGGGAAAAATAATCAGCACTGTGAAAAATGCGTTTGATTAAAGTTTATGCCTGCATGATATTTCTGCCAAACACAGCAGAACGCATGTTAAATAGAAATGTGCATTGAAGAACACTGTCAAAAATCCTGGGTTCTACACAATTCCTTTATTTTGTCACAACACAAATCAATTAAGTTAACTTAATTGTTTTTACAAATTTAAGTTGATTGAACATAAAACAATTAAGTTGTCCTCAAGAATTGTGTTGTTTCAAAAAAGCAGCAAAAGTCATTTTTTGAATGTAATAATTTACAGTACTATAATACTCCACAGAAAATCATAAATCAAAGAAGAGGGCATTTTATTCAATATGTTGACTTTGACTTTTATATTTAGTCTGTTTGATTCTTATCTTCACAGAATCATCATTTCCTGCTATTTGATCACATCTGCAGCTCCAAGTCTTTGATAACAGACTCAGACTGTGTTGAAAGTGGACACACACACGTCAGCCTGGTGTGTTTTGTAGCTAGGGTTAATGTTTATGCGCCCGACAGGATAATGATTGTTTGGTTTGGAGTGAGATTGAACCGTCTTAGATCTATACACTCGGCATTGTCAGCGTGCTGATACGCGGTTGTGGTAATGTTTTGTGTAGCAGCAGTTGAAAGAGTCCAGCAAAGTTCAATAGCGGTTCAAATTGAGCAATTTTTGTTGATCTAGCGAGCCTACAGTTATCTAGAGACAAGGAATCAAAGCTACGGTATCCATAATGTGTTTTCAAAGGAGAAGACACACACTCTCTAATGACGCCACATGTGATGTGACTCTACAGGGTCTCTGTCATATGGAATATGAGAAATATTTTCTGAAGCTTCAGGATGGTTTTGACATTTCTTTCTATTGCACAATGCAGGCGAAGATTTATTAATGGAAGAACTGGGGGTGTATTGATGAAATTTCATGATGTTCCTGCGAGGACTTGGGAAAAATTCTTGGGATACGCTTTGTTTAAAGGTTATAAAAAGGCTCTAGTAGCGAAATTTAATAAGTATAGTAATCATATAATACTTTATACATTTTGTGTGTATATGTACACTGTAAAACCCAATAAGTTAAGGTAACTCAAACTGTTTAAGGAATCCAATTGCTACAAACCATTTAAGTTCAAAAACTAATCCTAATGAGTACTGTGAACTTAATCCATTTGAGTAAACGAAGCAATTTGAGCACTGTAAAACCCAATAAATGAAGAGAACTCAAACCAACTGAGTACTGTAAAACCCAATAAGGTAAGGCAACTCAAACCGTTTGAGGAAACCGATTGCTACAAACCATTTGAGTTAAAAACTAATCTATATGAGTACTGTGAACTTACTCCATTTAAGTTGAAGTAATGAGGTATTTAAGTAATTCAAAACTCTTTTCAAATGAGTAGAATTAACTTTCAGTAAATTTTGAGGTAACTACTCATTTCATTTGATAAAGTTGACTGTTGGGTTTTACAGTGTATATGTATGTATATAGAGTGCTCAGCATATATGAGTACACCCCTCACAAATCCCTCGTTTAAATGAATATAGGATGCTTTACAATATTATATTTGTGCATATAGACTAAATTAGTCAATACTGAGGCCAAATCTGGAGCTAATCTAACAAAATAACTGTCCAAAAGTAGTAGCCCAAATTTATATGTTAGGGGAAAATGTTAAATACAAATTTTAAAATGAGCAAAAATCAAGAGAAGCCAAAAATATATAAGATTTTGCTGACATTTTGTAGTTTGTAATTGCTTTTTGAAATATTTTGCATGAATTTAAATTGTATTATCTTTCCATTTCTAAAGATGTTCGGTGACTAAAATATTATTTTTAATAAATATATCATTTAATAAATCAGTTTTGTTCAAATCCGCCAAAATATATGACCTATATTCACTGAGAAATGGATAAAACCATTCATTTTCTAAATGGGGTGTACTCATTTATGCTGAGCACTGTATATAATTTGCATTATATATTTATATACATTGAATATATACAAATATATTTAAAAATAAATGTATTTTTATATATTCAATGTATAAAATATATATTGTATAA
The DNA here is from genome assembly GCA_903798115.1 of Danio jaintianensis. Lineage (NCBI taxonomy): Eukaryota > Metazoa > Chordata > Actinopteri > Cypriniformes > Danionidae > Danio > Danio jaintianensis. The sequence continues at coordinate 12,684,439 of CAIGQV010019029.1, read as the reverse complement.
ATAATTATATTAAATAGGAAATGGTAATCATCATAAGAGCAGTCACACAATGCGTCTCATCTCATAAGTGAAATATGATTTTTACTGAATATAAAAGATTGAGATGTCATTTGTTCAGACCTTACTAGATACTGCTTGACTGCGCACATAACTGGGAATATGAGGGAGGTCATCATCTCTCAGAATTGGACATGTTCAAGACATACACTCCCTGCCCTTCCTCTGCTCTCTATCTCAATCTGCTCAACAGATGAAAGGAGACAGTGAGTGAGGAATTGCTGAAAAGCCGTCAATGGGCCTGATAACTGAACCTGTGATGCATTACTATCAGCCACAGCAGAACGGAACAATCAGATGTAATGCTATTCAGTTTAACCACAGCATGTGTCCTCACGCTTCTGATCAAAGTGTGTGTGTCTATGTGGGTGATTTAACTGTACTTTTTTTGCTATAATATTAACAAATATTAAAAATGAGTCTGCTGCAGACATATGACTTGTTTTTGGAGTTGATTTTTGCAAAAGTTTATCTGAATTATTTTGAATAGGATCAATGATTTTTTTAAGAGGGCAACTAAGCTCTGCTCCCTATAAACACGTTTGTTTTTCTCATAATATTCATGTTTACTTATTCCGTCCACCCGTCTGCCATCCAAACTAGTATAATCTGTCTCAAACGTCGGATAAGTATTGCATTTTTGTACTAAAATTAGTTTTTTAAAATGTAGAGTTAAACTAAAGGCCAAAATATCAAACACTTTCGAGAAAGACAGTTCAAATTCTATAACGCTAAATATTTTAATACTATTATAATGAGCCTGTTACATTCAAATTGTAGCATTATGTAAGAGTTCCTTACTGACCTTATTCTTCACATACGAGTGGGCACAACCATTGGAATCTTTTTGGCTCAAGACTTCCGGACTCATTCACTTACATTGATATTTAGACATTGAGAACAGCTGAGTCTGCTGCTTTATGTTGCAAACTGATATTTTCTTATTATATTACTCTACTTTTCATGTATAGTCATGAACATTATTGTAGAGCAAGTAGTTTGACTGTTTTCTGCCGTTTAGTATGTCTAGTCGTTTCTCCCATAGGTCCTAAAACAGTCGCATAAACAAGCGCACTTCCGCATCGCACAATAAGGTCAATAGAACTATAGGGTTTACGTTTGGAATAGTAATTCCGTAACTGTTACTATTACATCATTACCGTCAGTTTTATTTTAAATGGTGAACATTCTGTGATGGAATGTCAGTGATTTTAAGACTTACTGTGCATTCACACCGAAGGCGGCAAGAGCATCAAAGTTTGCTCTGGCCGCCCTGGCGACAGCGCTGTCTGCCTTCACAGCTCCGGCGGCGAGAGTGTCAAAATTCGCTACATTGATCTCGTATTTAAAGGGGCCATTGCAGCATATCAGCAAACCACTTACATTCCTGCACCTTTTATCAAATTCAACTATGGAAGATCAAGTTGTTGCTTGTGGTGTGGCTTTAGTCCACTTATCCAATCTGTCCATATGTCTGAAATATTCTGAAGCAGCAATACTGTTTGTACTGTCGTTATAGTTAGCATGAGATTCCCGCTTAAAAAAAACAAACATATATAACATTAATGCACATCAGTAACTGCTTATCGCCGCCAGCTCCCATTGAAAATGAATGACTTCTTGCTACTTTGACGCTCCCGCCACCTTCGGTGTGAACGCAAAGTTAGAAGCACAGTTCACCCAAAAATGAATAAATTAATGAATTTTTCTCCTTAAAGGTCCTGTGAAGTGCTTTGAAATGTGCATTTTTTTATTCAATGTTTGACGTAATCTGAAAAACGAAGAGAGGGTGGAACATAATGTAGTCCCTCCCCTTTTTAAAAAACAGCCAATAGCGTTTTGTTTTATTGCCACTCTGCCAGTGAGAGTGGTTGAGCTCAAGCGCATCAAACGAAAAGCGTCTTGAAGGGGCGGGACATGTCATATACAAGAGAGCATTTGATTGGTCACGATTTGAAGAGAAACTGAAGTATGAGGTGACATGAATAAATCGGTTTAGGCGGAAGTGACAAACTACTAGCTTTACATGTTTATATTAGTTTTATTTGTTCTTAATGTAAACATTTTGGCGTGCACTAGATTATAGATATCTCAAAAACAATACTGATACTAACATCTAAAAAACTTGATTTTAATTTTTAAGGGACCTTTAAGACTTAATGGCACTGTTCACCCAAAAATGAATGAATTAATCAATTTTGCCCATAAATATGTATTATTTCTTCAGTGCGACATAAAAGTTGATATTTTGAAGAATTCTGTCAACATAACAGTTTTGGCTCCTACTGTTCATTCATTCATTCATTCATTCATTCATTCATTCATTCATTCATTCATTCATTCTCCTTTGGCTAAGTGTCTATTTCAGAGGTCTCCACAGCGGAATGAACCGCCAACTATTACAGCAAATGTTTTACGCAGCAAATGCCCATCCAGCCGCAACCCAGTACTGGGAAACACCCATACACACTCATTCACACACAGACTACGGACAATTAAGTTTACTTAATTCGCCTATACCGCATGTCTTTGGACTGTGGGGGAAACCGGAGCGCCCGGAGGAAACCCACGTGAACATGGGGAGAACATGCAAACTCCACACAGAAATGCCTACTGGCCCAGTCGGAACTCGAACCAGCGACCTTCTTGCTGTGAGGCGACAGTGCTAATCACTGAGCCACCGTGCCGCCACTGTATGGACAAAAATACAAAAAAAAAATCAATGGGAACAAAACACTTTTTTTTGTAAATATTAGAATTTTGGGCGAACTGTGCCATTGAAGTTTTAAAGTAAAGCACTGTAGACATGGTTTAAGGTTTTTAAAATTCACCTAATCAAAGTTAATTGCTTTAATCCTAAATAAAAAGGTCTACACTATTACATTAGGTTACACTAACAAGTCATTGGTAAGTCTTCATTTTTACATTACAATTATTAAATTTAAAAAGCTTACTTTATATAACCTTCAACATGACAATTATGTACAAGTTAATTGAATTAATTGCTGAAATATTACAAATTTTGCAGACTGCCCTGCAGCCCATGAGTCCATATGTTTGTGCCGTGAGTGTGAGTGTATGTTGGAGCTCACTGTCCGTGTGTGTATCTGTGTTGTGAAGGGCTGTGCTGGGGTGGAATGGCATTGAGGTGATGTCCTGCATGTCTCTCCGCCGTCTTCAGATGCTCTTGAAGCTCCTGGCGTTCCCGCTCTGCCCGGCGCAGCACTTTCCGGGCTTTCCTCAGAGAATGCCTCAGTTTTCCAACTCGTTCTTTTAATTGTTGGTTCTTCCTCTCCAGCTCGGCCACACGCTCCTCAAGCTGTCCAACCCGCTCCTCCTCCTCAAACAACACTTTCTGCATGGAGGAACACAGCAGCTGAAAAATAAAAAACAAGAAGAGAGAGGTGAGTATGCCCTCACGCAATCTAAAATACACAGATTTCCACAGTTTTTTTTTTTTTTTTTGTGATTGATTATTTATTACAGAACAAAGCCAACATACACACTGACAAAAAAATTATTCATTGGATGATTCATGGTCATTTCTTTAAGGTAAGTGGTTGTAAACAATTTATTTGGGCTGAATTTAAACAAACAAATTGAGTACAACATTAATAATAATAATATTAATAATAATAAATTGGATTTATGATGAACTTTTCTTAAACTCAAAGCGTTACAAGATATACAACAACAAATAAAAATGCAGAGAATTACAAGCTTGCATAAAATCCCAGTAACAAGTCAAAAAGTCACACCTCAATAATCAATAAAACAATAAATAAGAAAAATGTTACAAATTGCATAAAAGCGACAGTGATAATCACAAATTAAATACTTCACATTACTAAATTTGATTTGTTTGTTTAAATTTAGCCCATATAAATAGACAGAGGTCTTAAAGGCCAACACACAGTACAATATGACATCATCCCAGACCCTGTCAGCCTTATTATTTCCAGTTGAGAGCCCTGTCTTTCTTCTCTGGGTCTGCACATATGTCAGTGTGTGTGTGTGTGTGTGTGTGTGTGTGTGTGTGTGTGTGTGTGTGTGTGTGTGTGTGTGTGTGTGTGTGTATATAAAGGACGCATTTCAAAAGTGGCCTGCTGTCATGCCCACAGTAGACACAAGCCGAGACATGCTGTGTGTGTGTGCACATGTGGAGCTTGTGTGATTGTATGGCTGCTTCTGTGTGTATCTGAGCGTCAGGAGGCCTTATGTTCACACTGAACAGCGGAAAGTCCCAAATCCTTATTGTAAAGGGACAATTCTTGCGGTACAAGATGTCAAAGGCCACCATATGATCTAATTGCACAAAGGAAATGAATGTAAACATGGATGGCAGTCATGAAAACTAATGTTACACTTGATATTTTAACATGGCTTTAGTATCACAAGCATATCTGTGGCCAAAACTCTTTTGTGTTCACTGTGTTTTTGTTCCTGCAGATTATATTCTCTACAGTACAGGTTTTTGGGATTATTCAGGCTCTGCTGAAAGCAATTTGTTGATTCCAATAATTATTATTATTTTTTTATATTCGATTGATGAACTGTGAGAATAATGCTACCTCATTGTACCCAGTGTATTTATAAAACACTGATTTGTATACAATTTACATATATAGTTGAAAATTATTAACCCTCCTGAATTTTTTTTTCGTTTTCAAATATTTCCCAAATTATATTTAACAGAGCAAGGAATTTTTCACAGTATTTCCTATAATATTTTTTTCTTGTGGAGACTTATTATTATATAATAATTATTATTATAAGTCTTATTTGTTTTATTTCGGCTAGAATAAAAGCAGCTTTTAATTTTTGAAAAAACGTTTTAAGGTCAACATTATTAGCCTTAAAGCTTTGTCACTTTAAGCTGAATACTAGTATGTTAAAAAATACCTAGTAAAATATTATGTACTGTCTTCATGGCAAAGATAAAAAAAATCAGTTATTAGAAATGAGTTAATAAAACTATAATGTAAGTAGAAATGTGTTAAAAAAAAATCCTCTTTCTGTTAAACAGAAATTGGGGGAAAAAATATACAGGGGGGCTATTAATTCAGGAGAGCTAATCATTCTGACTTCAACTGTATATATATAAAATGTTTAAAATGATATAAACTACTGAGTAAGTGAAGTAAAAACACAGCTTTTTAAAAACTTTCCCGGATATCAATGTATGCAGAGAATAAGAAGTCATGAGAATGACTATCGTTGTGTCCTACTGTCCAAACAGAACACCCACTGGTGTAACAACACCAGCACTCTCCAAATGACAGCTCCTCCAAACTACATGACACCCTGACAGGTGGAGAGCCACACACCTAAAACAACACACACACTGAAATAAACATCTCTGCTCATTCACAAGACCTTACGGTTGATCATTTGCTTGTAAAACTATGTAAACAGCTATTTGCCAATGGTATTTGACATAATAAGATGTCTTCTTAATGTGGGTGATGTGTATTTACAACCACAAGAGCCAAACATAGCCTGTTTTGCTTTCAGACCCAAACCAGAGCCAGATGTGATGGTCAATGAGTCATCTATAACAATAGACTGTTTTTGAGAAAGAAAAAAAAAGGCAAACAAGTAGAAGAGACAATGAGAGAATGAAGAGATAGATAGATAGATAGATAGATAGATAGATAGATAGATAGATAGATAGATAGATAGATAGATAGATAGATAGATAGAGACAGACAGACAGACAGACAGATACAGACAGACAGACAGACAGATAGATAGATAGATAGATAGATAGATAGATCCTACATGATATTTGCTAAAAACACTTTATTCCTTTAGACGATTTGTAACAAGAGCTGTGTTTTTGCATTTGTCTGAATTAGCGTTTAATACTGTATAATGTGTGTTTAAGATGGATGGTAGAGGAAGCAGGGGGAGACACCGCACTGGCTACAGTCACAGGAGCACAAAAGTCCCTCAGGCGGCCTCGAGCAATCCTTTTCCCACAGGAAAGCTCCCGTGTAAAAGCACTCTCATTATCTCTCTGAGGTTCCCGGGCCTGATAATCACCCCCACCTGTTCCTGCAGCACACACAACCCATCATTATCTTTTCTCTTTGCATCTGTCTGTCTCTCTCTCTCTGTACAGATGTGATTACTGAAGTGTCCCTGTGTGTCTTTTATGAGCTGCGATACCTGAATAAATGCGACAGTATTTAAAGGAAATGTTCAGGGTTTGGTAAGGACACTGTTAATAGAGCTTCAATTTTTTTGAACCAGAATATCCCTTTTTGCATGTAGACCGAGGGCCGGTCACATCTGTTTAAAGCAGCAGACACCTGTTAAAAGAATCCTGCACCTCCTCAGGTCAAACATAAACATGCATAGACACACACACAGGTCAATGCCTCTAACACAGACACACACACACACAGGTCAATGTCTCTAACACAGACATACATAGACACACACATGCACTTGTACCACTATCTTTATGGGGACATGGCATAGACATATTAGCAATTTCTACTGTACAGACTGTATATTCTATCCCCTGCACCTAAACCAAACCCTCACAGGAAACAATCTGCATTTTTACATTTTCAGAATACTTTACTCATGCTGTTTTCCTTATGGGGACCAAAAAATTTTCCCACAAGGTCAGAATGTACTGGTATTACTATACTTGTGATATTTGTTCCCCACAATGTAAAGAATACAAGGTACACAGACTTCTGGCAGCTTATGATGCATACAAGTTGTTTATACTGAAAGCTGAAAATACGTTTTTCGTAGTTGTAAAAGTCAAAAGTAAGATTTTATTTCATTCATTCATTTTCTTTTCATCTTAGTCCCTTTATTAATCTGGGGTCGCCACAGCGGAATGAACCGCCAACTTATCCAGCATATGTTTTACGCAGCGGATGCCCTTCCAGCTGCAACCCATCACTGGGAAACATCCATACACTCTCATTCACACACATACACTACAGCCAATTTAGCTTACCCAATTCACCTATAGCGCATGTCTTTGGACTTGTGGGGGAAACCGGAGCACCCGGAGGAAACCCACACGAACACAGGGAGAACATGCAAACTCCACACAAAAATGCCAACTGACCCAGCCGAGGCTCGAACCAGCGACCTTCTTGCTGTGAGGCGATCGTGCTACCCACTGCGTCACCGTGACGCCCTCAAGATTTTATTTCATCTTTATTTAAATAATTTATATCAACCAAAGGTTCATAGAGTCTTAGAAATAAAACAGAAAATTCACCTCATCATGAATTAATTACATAAAAAATATATACATAAATATATTATTTTACATACATTTACTATTTACATATATATTAATAATATATACATATATATAGTTTTACTGTTATTATTTTTATTAAATTAGGTGCACCTTTGATAAGTGTAAAATATTTCTCACAATAAATAAATAAATATATATATATATATATATATATAAAATGATCAACAAGGTCTGACTTAATGTGAAATATAATATTACTTACAGTAATCCAAAAATTATCTGGGCATTTAAGACACACTGTAAGAATGTAATTGCATTAGATTAAAATATAAAAATTTTTGTCAAAAAATCAACCTAAGTAGCATTTGCAAATAAATTAATTAATAAATATAACTTTTTTTTTTTTTTCTATATTAGTCTGAAAAAGCAAACGAATTCAGATGATTTATCTTCATTATGAACAGTAGATTTCTTGTTTTTTCAGTATAAAAAGTATGTTCATCACCTTTTTCCTACTGGCCAAATCCTTTATACCACTGTATATGTTTATCTGAATGGAGAGGGAGATTCCCACTGTTTTACTCCCCTCATTTTCTGTGTTTGTATATTACCAAATACGAAAGCGTTGACCCTGAGCTGATGATGTTTTCAGCTTTTGGTGCCTATTTATCTGTACATTCTGGCTTCTCATTGTGTTTGCCTTAAAACGAACCCCTCTCCTCTCAGACCACAGTCCGACTAATGAGCGGCTTTGTGTTTGATGTGAGTGAATGTACAGCAGGCTAATCTCATTAAGGCAAACACTGATACTGTGTGTCTGTGTTTTATATGCTCTCATCCTCTATAACCCCCGAGGACCCCTGACATTCCTCCCATTCTGCCTCGAACCGTCCACATCAAACGCCTGATTTATTTTCCTTTCAAAACCCACTGCCTTTCCCCAAGAGGATGTCCAGCTGACGTCTCGCTCGCTCGTCTTTTTTTTATGTTCTATCTCAGCTATATTTTCAGTGGCAGATGTGTGTGTTTAGGTGGGATAGGCTGTCTGTAGCCATGTTTCTATCCAAAGATGCGAATTAAATTTATGCGCAAAACTGGAATAACTTGCAAATAAAGCAGCATTTCAATCCAATCGGTCCAAGAGAACAAAATCATCACTTCCTGATAAACTGGCGCCAAATATCAAAAGAGAAATGGAAGTTTATTATAACTTACTTGCCTCTTAGAACCATTTATTATGCTAAATAGTCCACGGTTTGCCTTTTAGAATCATCTCCGCTCGCATATTATATATATATACTTGCATATATACTTGGAAGATTTGCACGTTCTGCTGATGTTTTTCCTTCAAGGATGGTCATCACTTCTTTCTCGTATAAAACATTTAAAAATGTTCTAACCACATCGTCCACCCAAACATACCTGTCACTTTCCGCCATCTTTATCATCACATGATCTATTGAAGCAAAATCACATGACTTGTTTTGATTCATTCTGTAAATGAGTTTCCATCGTAGTTTATGCACATTTTTTCTTACCGGATAAAAAGTTTATCCTACTCAGCTGTGCGCATCATTTTTTTTATGCGCATTTTCAAAATGGATGCGCATCTCGGCTTTTCCATCCAGGGTTTTTTTAATGCGTTATTCCAAAATGTGCATAAAAATAGGTGGATGGAAACGCAGCTTGTGAAAAGTGTGTATGTGTGTAAGGTCGACACACATACTCTCTAGCTGGGAGGTCTTTAATCCGGCCTCTATCAAGCCGAATGAACTCTTGAATTACCTCAGCCTCCTACCGTGATGAACAGTCGCAGTCATCAATACAAAAGACCACCAAAGAAAGGGACTTTATGAACCAAAAGCCCCATTTTTACCCATGAGAACTTTCGTGTTATTCTCACTTCCTGTGCTACTCACACCTTTTCGGCTACATTCAGTCAGAATCCTTGCAGCTTTAGTTGTTTCGTCTCTAGATATCAGCGAAGCACTATTAGAATGGGGCTGGTCTTTTCACAGGTAAAAATAAAACAGCTGTGCATGCAGACACTAAAAGCCTTTTATGAGCCTCTTGAATTTACAACGGAGTCGTTTCGAAAAGCCAAACTTGCTTTGAACGTCTGCCCCTAATGATGCACTCAAACATATGCATGCAGATTTATGCCTTGTCTTCACAAGATATATCACTTTCTGCTTGCAAATGTTAAATCTGCATTAGGGCTGCACAATATATCGTTTCAGCATTGATATCGCCATGTGATCATTCGCAGTAGTTGCATCGCAGAATATGCAATGTTGAGTCTGGATTGTAATTGATCATTTGTATGTGTTTATTTGAGGCATGAGGATTTTAAAAGCATTCAGGCATAGAAAATTGTACCGTTTGTAGCTTTGAAAAATAAATAAATAATAAATAAACAAGAACGAAGACTATGCAGTATTATTTTACATTTGATTATTCAACTACTGTATATACCTGAATACTTTTAGACTCCTTGGAAAACAATCAAACGCTGTTTATTTAGTTTATGTATTGTATTTATCTATGCTTGTCGATTGCTTCTTATATTTTATGCAAATGCACTCCTCTACAGAATCATAATCATCCCAATTAATCAAAAATTATTAATTCTTTCCAAATACTTATTCAAGTCATCTAGTGAAATTGTATTCAAAAAAACATCGCAATGTTCGATTTTCCGATATCATGCAGCCCTAATTTGCATCAGTATCTCATTTACCCCTGCCACTGCAGTGCATATTGACCCCATCTGTGTGTGTGTTTATTGGTGTCGTACCCTGCTGTCTTCCTGGCTCTCCCAGTCGCTATTAAAGTTGTGCATTGTCTGTCCACCAGAGCAGTTTGAGAACTGGAAGAGGCTGGAAAACAGGCGTCTGTTCTCCAGCGTGTCGGGGAATATGGCATCCTGGAAGTTAACTCCATGCGGGAGGATGTTGTAGTTTTCGTCCATCCTGTTTAGGAGACACACACACAATGTTTGCTTGCATGTACCTGTGAGAGTGCATTATTGATTGACATGAGGACTTAACTTGAATATATTGGATTATAAAAACTACTAAAACAAACTGAAATATGAAATATAAAATTCAAATGAATGAAAAATGTAAAGTTTCATTATAGTAAAACTGTAGCAAAAGTAAAGGTGTGTTCTGCAATGCATAATACATTATTAGTGTAGTATTAGGACTTGTTTTAATAAATGCAATGATGCCCATGATCACAGAAATACTTGTGTGATATGTCAGAAAAAAATAGGCCACATTTAGCATGTTTTATTAAATAATCAATTAATTATCTGTCCCACTAATTCACCCTGCTGAAAAAACAGGTTTCCCCCTCATTTTGACAAAATCGAATTTTACCCACTGTCCAACATCTAATGCAAAGTTTTGTTTGTGTAAAAAACAAGCTAAAATGTCTCCTGCATTTCTTGGTTTTTATGCATATATTTGTATGTTATTCATTTACAAAAAATGCATTTGATTCAAGTTTTATTTGTATATGTCAAACTTATATACTTTATTTTTTTTAAATGAGTGTTTTCTGGCTTGCAAACTTATTTGTTTAAATCTGAGTAAATATTTCTACATATGTATTATAGGTTAAATATGTTACAGTTATTTCCCAAAGATGGGTTGCAGCTGGAAGGGCATCCGCTGCGTAAAACATATGCTGGATAAGTTGGCGGTTCATTCCGCTGTGGCGACCCCAGATTAATAAAGGGACTAAGCCGAAAAGAAAATGAATGAATGAATGAATGAAAAATGTAATAATATTAATGTAATAAAATTAATAATATTAAAAGTGTAATTTTTTTTTGCTTTCTTCTCACTGTTTTTACACAAGTGGGCCCAATTTTTTTTTATCTTGGCTAGGGCCCCTCAACCCTTCGGGCCGGCACTGTGTGTGAGTTGAATTATTCATAAACCGCTTTGATTCATAAGTTAAATCTGTTCTAATGATTTGTTTGGGAATCTAATGATACAGTAGTTAAAGGGATAATTCACTCAAAAATGAAAATGTACTCATCACTTACTCAACCTCATATTGTTCCATACCTTTATGAGGTTCCCTTTACTGTTGGAACACAAAAGAAGTTATTTTGAAAAATGTCAGAAACCTGTAACCATTGACTTCCATAGTAGGAAAAACAAATACTATGGAAGTTAATGGTTACAGGTTTCCAGCATTTTTTTTTTTTTCAAAATAACTTCTTTTGTGGTAAAAATAACTCCAGACAAGTAGAGTTTGAGTAAATAATGACAGAATTTTCAGTTTTGGGTGAACTATCCCTTTAGGTTTTGATTTAGGTAAAATAACCCGTAGGGATTCGGACTAAAGTAGCTCTTAATGGATGTCTTTTATTTTTTTATTCCACTAAAAAGTCATTTAGTAGTTTTGTGCTGAACGTTAACGCAGAGAACAATAAACAAAATACATAATCAAACAAATTCATCATAAAAAATATTTGTTTCCATTCAGTATCCCCCCAACTGAAGCTAAAAATAACAACTGATTCTTGTACCCACCTGAGAAAGAATATGTAAGAGTTGTTTTCCATCACCGTGTGTGATTGACAGCTGAAGTAGCCGAGTCCCGTGAGGTTGAGGCGTGAACCCGCGGGCACCTCCAGCATGCTGCCCCACGCCTGGTCGCATAGCAACTCCACCTCCGCCGCGTACAGCAGCGCGTCCTCGGCGCGCTCGTGCTTCTGGTACGGCAGGTAGTTGTACAGGCTGGACGCGTACGGCTCCTCGTGGATAGCCAGCACTTTGGCGTACACGATAATCTCGGCGAGTTCAGCCCGACAACCCTCGCTCAAGGGTCGCCACTCGCTTGGAAGCTGGCATGCAAATGCGAAGCCGAAACCCAGCGTCAGCAGAAGCGCAAGGTGCATGCTTTCCGTGCCTGTAAAATATACGCGCGCGAAAAAAGTGCTCGTTCACAGGTTTAGTGGATAGTGAAGGCGCCCATGCGGGTTATCCAGGGTCACTTCGCATAGTCTTGACCTGTCCGGACTGGTGTGGGTTCAGAAGCAAGAGTTCCCACGTCCTGCTTCTCCTCGGTCCATCACCCCTAAAGTTTGTCTCAGGCCAATCGGACGCGCTGAAGTTTAAACAGCCAATAGACGAGCTGCGTCCTGCGTTCATCACCAGCCGCACAGCTGCATTCTCATTTTGGGCAAATTTTCTGTCCTCAATGCTTATATATATGTAAAGTCAGAATTATTAACCCTCCAGAATTATTAACCCCCTTGTATATTTTCCCCAATTTCTGTTTAACGGAAAGAAACACATTTCTAAACATAACTAATTTCTAATAATTGATTACTGATTACTATTGATTTTACTAGATATTTTCAAGATACTAGTATTCAGCTTAAAGTGTAATTTAAAGCCTTAACTAGGTTAATTAGGCAAGTTAGGGTAATTAGGCAAGTCGTTGTATAATGATGGTTTGTTTTGTAGACAATCGAAAAAAAAATTGCTTAAGGGGGCTAATAATATTGACCTTAAAATGTAAAAAAAAAAATTATTAACTTTTATTATAGCCGAAATAAAACAAATAAGACTTTCTCCAGAGGGAAAATATAAATATAGGGAATACTGTGAAAAAATCCTTGCTCTGTTAAACATCATTTGGGAAATATTTGAAAAAGACTAATAATATAAAGGCTAATAATTTTGACTTTTTGGTAGCAAACAGACCACTGAATGTGAGAATTCACTTTCCACCAAAACTGCTGTGAATAAAAATTAATTCATAGATTTGGAAATGCTTATTTAATACTGTAAAATACTTTGGTTTTTTACATTACGATTAGACTAGGCATATGCCTTACATTTGCCAAAAGCGAAACAAGCAATTATTGAAATAACATTAAAATATTGTACCCTTCATTTAAAGTTTAAAAGTGCAAAGTGTAAACTTTTATTTCAGTGTGCATCTTTTTTGTCCTAGATATGCTGACAACTAATACCAGACTTTCCTTAATGACTTAGATTATTATTTCTCTCAGAACTATCTTTGAAAGAGACAATCTTGTTTGAAATTCTGTTTTAAGATTTTCCTACACACTGTAGCCTTAAAGCATTAAATCATACAATGCTGAAAAATCTAAATTAGTTATGAATGTATGAGTCAGTCAAAATTGAATTTCAAGCATCAAAACATTAATAGTATAAAACTTGATCTAATCTGTGTTTATTTATTTTTATCAGAATGTGCCAAATAATGAGTGTCATAGCCTACATTTAACCGTGATTTACAGCAGACACCCACTAAAATGTCATACAGTGTAACAATAAGTAAATATCCTACAATAGGTTAAACCTATTTGTCAGTAATAGGTTTTTAGTTATTTAAAATAAAATACTTTTTGCATGATCACTTTTTATATTATTTAATAACTACAAGTCAGAATAAGAATCTCTTTTAATTGACATAATATATCTGTGAATGCATTTAATATCCCTACAAAGTATTATCTCAAATTTTTATTTGGACCAAAAAGGATGTCTTTGACCCATGTGCATTTAGATCTGTTTCTGTGGCTCCATCTAGTGCACCAACAAAGTCATTGCATTGCATGAAAATTCAACGCATCTTCCTTTAATCATCATACAAGTACTAATGATTATGCATTAAAATAGCATAACTGCACTACTCCATTTAGTATTCTTTGATCATCTTCTCTATTTTATATATCTATGTTGGTTTATTGATTTTTAAAAATTGTATAACTGTATATATGTTGTACAGTGACCTTGAGTTTCTTGAAAGGCGCTTTAAATAAAATGTATTATTATTATTATTATTATTATTATTATTATTATTATTATTATTATAGCGATTATGTTGTCTGTATTGAAGCACATTATGCCAAAGCTATTTATAAAAGCTATGGAAAGAAAGTGAAAGGCTTTTTTTTCCCCCACAGCATTTAATGATTCCACATAAATAGGAAATCATGACTGTCATGCTAAAATCATTATAGGGGTATCGAAAAGCCCCTCCATTCGGCCTATATCTGAGTGCGTCATGCGGAATGACCTAAGCAGGGAAATCCCGTCCGCGTCATGACGCACTCCGTCAGCTGATTCAATGCAGTGAATGGAAGCAGCGCAACAGTAGATCCTTATGAAGGTGGATAGACATAAATCTGTGTACAGGTTATTGTAACACACCAATCCTTCTTGATAGCATTTCTGTTCGTTTAGCGCTTTGCACTGACGTTTGGATCAGGAAGAGCAGCATTTCCCAAAACAAGTTGCTGTACACAAGACGTGATCGGCTGGTGAGTATGACAATGCTCTTAAATGCAGAAAGTTATTTAAAACTTGACCTCAACGTTATTCAGTGTATATTTGGCTAAAATATGTGGCGCACTTATGAAACACATTAGAACGGAGATTAACTATTGTTATTTCATTTCTATCGCAAATGTCCTTGTTAACTTTCGTTTTCTCGTGACATGAGCAGTTGGAGTCTTGTGAAACGTCTCGGTGAGATTTTGTAACAGTCAGGATTTAGATAAGCGGACAGTCCCATTAGGGAAACCAGAGTTAAGCATTGTTTACACTCGTGTGTGTGTTTTCCACAGGTTCCCAAAATGATAGATTATAGAGAACTGTTTTGTGATCCTATCACACTCTAAAAAGTAGTTTGGAGCTACACAATAGCTTTGATTAATAATATAGGCCTTCTTTACTCACTGCCAATCTTTCAAAGCATCTTTCAAAATCGGACAGAGTTCAAGTAAATCAATATTCGATTATTCAGCGAAGCATATTGCCGTGAAGTTGGTTTTATATTCGCACTTTCTCCTTAATAATATCATTTCAGAAAAATATTCTTTGAAAATTCTAAATAGGGAAATCATATTTGCAGCCAGTGACTATCAAAGTACAACATTGTTCACGATCAATTAAATAGTGCTAATGATGTTTTGAAGTCATACTTACATGCGATTTTATACCGAATATTCATTGTAGCTTGGTAAACAATATAGGAACCGTGTCACTAGTTTTCAGTGCTCAAAAATGAATGAAAGTGTGAATATAAAACCAACTTTTGGCCAGAGGAGAAATGGTCGTGCCCAACTGAGCCTGGTTTCTCTCAAGGTTTTTTTCCTTCACTTTTGTCAATTGGTGAAGTTTGTTCCTCGCCACTGGCTTGCTTGGTTTGGGACTTGTGGAGCTGCGCATCGATTGATTTGCTCTTCAGTGTTTGGACTTTCAGAAATGAAAATGAAACCACACTGAACTGAACTAAACTGAACTTCAACTCTGAAAACTGGACTGACGCAGTTTCAATTTACTAGAACTTCTTTGTTAAGCTGCTTTGACACAATCTACATTGTAAAAGCGCTATAGAAATAAAGATGAATTGAATTGAATTGAACTTTACCTCAATGCGAATCATTAACTGACTGAGCAAATTAGCATTAGCACGTACTTTGAAGGATAGTCGTAATATCACTGCATATTTAGCATGGAATACGTTTTAAAAAGTATCATAATGCATTTTTTGTTTTGCAAGATCTATCACTTGTGAACTGCTGAACACAATGAGCATTGTATGTTGTCCTGTTAGTATTTTTAAAATGCAAAAGTAATGTTGATATATACATTTTGAATAGATTAGTTTGGTTTATTTGAACTTGCAATTTTGAATTACAATTTTATTCATATTTTCATAGTTATTCTAAGCATACATTTGCCTTAAGATTTTCTGTTTAAGCTGAAAGGGGACCTATTATGCAAAAATCACATTTATAAGAAGTTTAAACACAGTTGTGTTGCAACAGTGTTTGAATATACCCAGCCTCTAATGGTAAAAATGAATTAATTATGTTTTTTAATAATCACACTTGATAAAAACAGTCTGCAGAAACACTTTGATTGGCATTCTCCCTTTGTACATGTCATCAGAGTCACGTTGTGGTATTTCATAACTCTAGTTTAACAGACTCTGAAAGAAAGCATGGCATCTGGATCATCGATGATGAATGGGGACATTAGTCACCCACGTGGGTCCAGTCCAGGGAATCTGGGCAGTTTAGAGGAGACCCTCCAGCAAATGAACACGCTGATCAAAGAGAACAGAGAACTGAAAGGTGCGGTTTACACCATAATCACAATACATAAACATGTTCCATAACTTATGACAACACACTGTCATTATATGCACCCCACAGAGGCTCTGAAACAAACCAACTTGACAATGAAAGAGAGATTTGAGGGTCTTTCTGCTTGGAAGGAGAAGCAAAAGGAGGAAAGAGACTTCCTGGAGCAACGATTAGAGGAGGCAAGAGCCAGACTGAACACTATGGACGTGGAGAACGAGGCGTTAAAAAATCAAGTGAAAGAGTTGGAAAAAAGTGGAGCTGAGGTGAGAGAAACTTAACAAGTGGAAAAGAAAAAAATCACTCCACTCAGAAATACATAATCAATAAAAGTGCACTAAAATGAAGGTGAATATCTGCTGTAGTGTTTACACGCTGAACTGGAGGCCCTGAGAGGACAGATTGTTCGTCTTCAAGCCGAGAAGAATGATTTGGTAGCGATGAACTCTGAACTCCAACTCAAAATGGGCCA
Organism: Danio jaintianensis; assembly: GCA_903798115.1. Classification (NCBI taxonomy): domain Eukaryota; kingdom Metazoa; phylum Chordata; class Actinopteri; order Cypriniformes; family Danionidae; genus Danio; species Danio jaintianensis. Next base: position 12,667,525 of record CAIGQV010019029.1, on the reverse strand, counting down.
AGGTTCACCTAGTAACTCCTTCATTGAGATTAGAATAGCTGTAAGTATGTGCACACACACATGCATATAATAAAGGAATAGTATGCTTAATTTGTCACTATACATGTTTTGTTCCATAGGATGATGACTTAAAAGTGACCAAAGATTTGTCCAGTGTGCCAAAGGAGGCATCGGCATTCTCCATGTAAGCATTGCAGAATTATGCATAAAATTCAGTAGATGTAATTATCAGTCAGCCAATTGTTGTTTATTAATTTGTTGTCTATAAATACAGCAATGCACAATTTCACATTGTGTAAAAAATTGAATCACGATTGATCAGACATGCCTTTTTTAAAACATCCAAAACAATCTTGAAATGTTTAAAGGATAGATTGAAAATTCTGTAATCATTTACTCGTTTCAAACCTTTGAGTTTCTTTCTTCTGTTGAACACAAGAAAAGAAGATAGTCTGAAGAAAGCTGGAAACCTGTTACCATTGACTGCCGTAGTGTTTGTTTTTCCTACTATTGAAGTCAGTGGTTACACATTTTCAACTTTCTTCAAAATATCTTCATTTGTGTTCAACAAAATAAAACATACAAAATAATAAAGCTCTGAAACCTCTTGAGGGTGAGTAAACAGTGAGTAAATTTTCATTTTAAGGTGAACTATCCCTTTAAGGTTTGATTGCAGGTCATGGTTGATCTGAAGTTATTGCAGTACTGTGCAAAAGATTTAGGCCAACATTAAATCTGTTGTTTTACTGATGGTATAATGGATATATGTGACCCTTTACCACAAAACATTTGTCATTTTTTTTAAATTGAGATTTATACAGGGTGAATAAATTATCTTTCAGTGGATGTATGGTTTGATAGGATAGGAGTTAGGTTAGAGTTTGAATTATTTTGGTTTAACTGTTTAAGACATGGAAAGAGTGTTGGAGAGAGGCTGTTTGTCCTGGTTTGAGCTGCATTTCTACCAGTGCTGTTAGCAATATTGTCTGAATTGATGGAATTTTGAATGTTGAAAAGTGCAGATAGGTTTTAATCCACAATTCTTCTGGAAAGGACTTCAGTGGTAATAGTTTTCATTTTCAGCATGATAATGATGCACTAATTGCAGTGAAATCCTTGGAGAAAGAAAACAGTTTATGAAACACAGACATGAAATGGCCTGCACAGGGTCCAGACCTGAATATTATAGAGGCTGTATGAGATCGCCTGGACAGAAAAAGAAAGATAAGACACTTTAAACCTAAAGAAGAACTCTGGAGAGGGCTAAAAGAAGCCTGATATTATTCCACAGCACATTATTTCAGAAAATGTCAGAACAATTAGAACAAAACAAGGGAAACCATATTAAACATAGACTTTTGCTTTTTATTTGTTTAACTAAATTGGCTGTAGTGCATGAGTGTGTATGTGTGTGAATGAGTGTGTATGGGTTCCCAGTACTGGGTTGCGGCTGGAAGGGCATCTGCTGCATAAAACATATGCTGGAATAGTTGGTGGTTCATTCCGCTGTGGTGACCCCTGATAAATAAGCTAAACCGAAGAAAAATTAATGAATGAATGAAAAATTCTTAGGCCGACAAAGCTGGTATAGTGCTTAGGTCTTTTGCACAGTACTGTATATGAACACAATGAAAGCCTACAAGCTCATTTTGATAAGTTAGTAAATATGTGTGTGTTTGCAGGCCAAAGGCTGAGTCAGAGGAACAGACGGTGAGGCAGCTGCTTCACTCGCTCCGAGCAGAAACTGATGAGAAGGAGAGACTGCAGCTCACGCTCCAGGAGGCTCGTGGGAGGTAAGCCACAATTTGCCTTGAGCTCTCAGCATACACAACTTAAAGTGCTTAAGCTTCTTTTACTGTATGCGCATATGTTAATATTTGCAGAATCGCAGAGTTAGAGACCAAACTGGAACATGCTGACAGCAGCGCACAGACGTCTCTTCCCTCTGCAGCTGAAACCAATGTAGGATAATATACTGTAACAAACTCTGTATACTATAAGATGAATGAATGAGAAATGGCAAATGGGATGGGATGAATGTATGAACAACAAATTGTATGAAGTAAATCCATTCGTAAATAAAAGAAATAAGTATCATTTTGAAAATAGAGTTGATCAGGTAGGTAGAATTGGCCACTCAAGACTTACACACACATATTTATTGAAAAACCTACTGTATTTGTGACTTGTGTAAGAATGTTTAGATGATAACACATATTTAATAGAATATATGTTTTTAGATTTTATAGAGAATGTTTTTTTATTCAGGACATACTTTGTTTAAAATGTTTTTAAAAAATGTTTAAAAAGGTGTCTTCTGGAGGGATTTTAGAGTATTCATCACTGATCATTGATTTTTAATCAGTGTTGTTATTTCTATATTTTTTTGTACAATGAATGTAAGAAACAGTTATGATTGTAAATTATATATTGAATATTTACTACAAGTGTTGCCACGAATATAGCCAATGCTGCTGATATGGCATTAAAATGTAAATAAATAAATGAACGATTTTTCAGAGTGGTTTTCGAGGACAAGCTGAAATGGGGGAATTGTTTGGAACGTGGCAGCCACGTTGAGCTTCCATTTATTTTGTAATTTCTGTTTTCCTCAGGCTAGCACTGAGGTGAAGAATCTGGAAGATCAGTTGTTGAAGCTTTGTAATGAATTAAAGCAAGCTCAGATTAAACTGGACGAGGCTGAGAACATGAAAAGAAACCTGCAGGACAGGTCAGAATCACCAGTCATCAACAATCTAACATCTTTTTCTGCATCTAATAATACATACAAATATTTTTAATTACATAAGTATGAAAATGAACATGCATATATCTTTAGTGGAATTATATTTCTGTTTTATAAATGAAAATATAAACATATACTGTACTATTTTATCTATTAATTTATATTTCAAAGATGAAACTAAGATTTGATTTCCTCAATGCTTTGGAGTGTTTATGTTCCTTCTATAAATGCAATTCTACTTTCAATAAGTAAAGTCACCTCAAGGTTTATGTTGCATTTAACAACAGATTAATGACCCAAGGATGTTAACAACACAATAGTTCAAAGATTGTATTTAACTAATTTAAAGTACAGAATCTTTCCAAACCATCCCATCTCCTGCTTTGTCTTCAGATGTAAAGATTTGGAGCAGGATTTGGGCACCTTAAAGACTCAGCTCGGAGACAAACAGAAGGTCCAGGCTGAGAACGACTGTCTGAAGGTTCAGATGGAAAGCCTCCAAGCGGCTATTAAACTGGAACAGAAGAAAACCCAGGATGAGAAGCGAGTGCCACTTGTTACCTCCATCTGATACCTTTTCTTTTAAAGTTGCAAGTGTTGTCTAGATAATATTTTCATGGCAATCTTGTATTCTTATCTCTCTTGTCCAGGAACAATCTGAACCAACTGAAAGATGCATACACCAAGCTGTTTGAAGACTACAGTGAGCTCCAGGAGGAAAAGAAGAAGAGAGAGGTATATATTTTGATTGAATTGCAATGAACTTAGGGGGTATTAAGTAATTTCCATGCAATATTAAAAAGAAAGAAGGAAAAAAGGCAGTTCACTTTGGGTTGTAATTATGTTGGTGGTTCATTTTGCTTACACACTGTGCCTTATTGTGTATATGAATGATCAGGGCTGTGTATCAAAGGACGATTATGATGAACTCCAAACCAGGTTTGCTACGGCTGAAAAGGCACTCGCAGATAAACAGCAGAAAATCGATGAGATGAAGATGGAAATATTCCAGAAGGAAAAGGATCTTGAGACCATTTCTGTTTTCCAGGCACAGGTACATATGAATGGATGTTGACATGAGAGACAGGAGTAACATCGGGTCACATTTTTCAACCTCTTTGGAGTCTGTATCATTATATAATGTGTGTTTCTGTGTGTATGTACACAGGCAGAAATCTATTCCTCAGATTTCTATGCAGAAAGAGCAGCTCGGGAGAAGATTCACGAGGAGAAAGAACGTTTGGCCACTCAGCTGGAATATGTGAAAAAGCAGAACAGCCAGCTTCAAGAGGAGATGGAGTCACTTGGGAGGTGCGATATTACCAATTTACACACACTTACTAACTCGCATACGACCTCTGTGCATACTGAAAAAAGGGAACTTTTTTTTCATACATCAGGCATTCAATGAGTGAGTTGCAGAGGAGGCATGTGCCACGTGGAGCCAATCCTCAAGGGCCCGCAGCTCCAAATAACCTGCCAGGAGGTAGAGGTACCTTACCTTAAAAAATCCATTTTGAACACTTTCATGCTTTTCAGGCTGTCTACTCAATTGTGATTGGTCAATTATAAAATTGGTATGTTATTTTGAGAAAACAACCACTAAATAACATAGGCTTAACCAGGAACTTCGAATCAGCTTGAGCATCAGTCGATATGTTGACTCCATATACTTACATCCACATGCATATGTATTGTCTTGTCTGTCACGCCACTGTTTCTGACTGTTTGATGCCATTTTGTTAATGAATAATATGTAGGTAAGTATATGCTTCGTTCAACCGGTTTCATTTCAGTCCGATTTAGTTTTTGACTGTTTGGCGTCATTTTGAGGCTGAATAATGCACAGATTAGTGTATACTCCATCAGCTGTTTTTGCGCCATCTTGTGAATGAATAATGCGTACGTTAATGTATACTTCATCAGTTGTTTTCGTTTCTATCAGCTTTGTGTTTTTGACAGTTTGGCGCCATCTTGTGACTGAATAATGCGCAGGTTAGTGTATACTCCATCAGCTGTTTTCATTTCTATCAGCTTTGTGTTTTTGACAGTTTGGCGGCATCTTGAGACTGAATAATGCACAGATTAGTGTATACTCTCCATCAGATGTTTTAGTTTCTATCAGTTTTGTGTTTTTGACAGTTTGGCGCCATCTTGTGACTGAATAATGTGCAGGTTAGTGTATACTCCATCAGCTGTTTTGGTTTCTGTCAGCTTTGTGTTTTTGACTGTTTGGTGCCATCTTGTGACTGAATTATGCACAGGTTATTGTATCTTCACTCAGCCTGTTTCGTTTCTGTTGGCTCTGCGTTTAATTCATGAATGAATAAATTATTATGGCTCCATAAAATACCAATATTTTGTGGCTAATTTTGATATTTTGTGGCAAGTAGCCATGTAATAAGCAGGATAAAGTACATCCAGGATGGTTGTTTTCACAGAATAAAGCCTATAAAACCCTTCGCTTCTTGTCTACTACCCTTCTGCTGATTAGACTGTATTCTCCGATAACTACTTTATCCCAAATATATTGAGAAGAATTAACATTGGCCTCTTTTTTTTTTTCCTCAGGTGAATGGCAGCAGCAGAATATTCCAGATCACGCTTGTCCTAAATGTGGGGAAGTCCTACCTGACCTGGACTCCCTGCAGATCCACATCATGGATTGCATCATCTGAGCCTGTTGCCTAGTAACCTTACCAGATCCCCTCATATGTGAATGAGTGGATTGATAGCTTTACCTTCTAGCACCCTGCAAATATACTGCTTCAATAACACCGGTCTATGAACCGTGCATCCTAACAATACTGTTATTTATCAGTCTGGAGGGTTTCAGATTAATAGCTGCCATCGGTCGAGCATAAGAATGAGCACTTAATGTGTAGCTTTGACTGGTTGGATTTACTCTAGCTGCATTCTGTATAACGAAAATGTGATATTAAGCTGATTTAAGACGTGATCAATGTCAACTACTACCAATATAAATATATCATGTTGCAGGTGGGCAATCAGTGTGACGTAATATCTGTTGTGGGTGAATTACATTATTGTATCGTTATAATGCTTTTGAGTGAATCAAAAGTTTTAGTTCAATTTCTATTATATTCTCTATGCCCTACAATATACAGACAGTGAGCAGCAGATGATGTCTTTGTTTGTTGGATCTGTAAAAACGCACTTTATTTTGTTCGATAAACATGGTTTTCAAGTTACAACTGGGGCAGGTTTCTTTGAATATAACTGTCTGTCTGTTTATACATATATAAATATAATTTAAAAAAACCTTCAGAAAGCTCCAGCCTGTATTATCTGTCACATATGGGTTCTAGCAGTAATGTTCTTTTGAGTTAATTTCATAATTTTGGTGCATATTAAAAAACAAATCCGTGCAAAAATGAATAGTCTGTCATTATTTCCTTACCTTCAGGCCGCAATTTGCAATGTTTTTATTATTACTACAAAGTTAAATGGTCGTTTTATGCGAGCCAAAATTATCACAAGAAATTATATCACAAAATTATCAAAACAAGCCAAAATTATCACTCCGTAATGTTGTTGTTTTTTATTCTCATGTATAACTAGGCTACAACATGACTTAAAATACATTTAATGTAGCATTATATTGAAATACTGTCTCCTTTTATTTTAATATATATCTGATCTGCAAAATCCAAATGAGTGCAGAATGTTTACAGGCATAAAATATGTGATTTATGGGGAATGGGGGATTTTATCAAGTGCTGCAAGTAGGAAATAAATCTGTGAGAAGAAATTGGCTTACATAACAAAAAGGATTTGACCACGAGGCATGAATGTGATTCCGCTAACCCTTACTGAAGTATTGCTTAGGTTTTTTTTAATTCAAATTATTTTATAGGGCTTTCCCAGTACTGGGTTGTGGCTGGAAGAGCATCTGCTGCCTAAAACATATGCCAGAGTAGTTGGCGGTTCATTCCGTTGAGGTAACCCCTGATAAATCAAGGACTAAGCCGAAGGAAAATTAATGAATTAATTATTTTGACATACACTTAACACGTTTCAATAAGTCAATGTTCAATGCAAAACACACACAGATGGTTCAGTGAATGCTGTTCAACTTTATTGTTATCAAGCATCATACAAAGGAGGCTGTCTCAAAGTATAGCTTTACAAACGGAAACTTATTTTGCTTCATACCTGTAAAAAAAGGTTCCTTTGTTCAGATAGCAAGTAACGGCGAAAGACCCATACTGAACCAATTTGCTGCACGTGCCCAAATGATCATCGAAAGTCATATCTTTGTCCCAAATCTCCAGCTTCACGTCATCCCCGCATTTGCAGTTTGGGAAGTTGAACTCTGCAGACCATGTAGGATTAGCGTTATCCTTGTGATATTCGGTCTGCCCCCCAAAAACAGCACCACACCAGACCTTCACGTATGGATCAGGTTCGTTTCCGAAAGGATCCCCAGTGAGGTCCCTGGCATGCAAGCCAAACACCCGAACAGAAGCACTGGCGAAGTCAAGCTGAGACGCCAGCATCAGCACGGCCAGAGAAACCAGCCGCAGATCACAAAAGACTGCCATGACTGTCAGAAAGAATATATATATTACATTTTAGTGTAAATTCAAACCATACAGAAATACCAAAATGAAATCTGAGGTGTGACTGAATGTAAAGGATGTCTTACCTTGCTTGTGTTAGGTGTCGTGTGCTTGTTTTTTAATCCAGGCCCCCTTTATAACTCAATCACCAAGGCAAAATTTGTTCATTTGGTGATCAACAGATGGGTAAATCCCATGCATATCTGTTATCAGATTTGCTGAACCAACTTTTTTTTATGTTGGCACTTTTAAATGTGTCAAATCAGCAAGTTTGAAATGATCTTAAATATCCACTGCTCTTTGCCAGCTACTGAAACATTGATTTTTCATATATATACACTGTAAGAAATGATGGGTTCCACACAACATGAGGGAATTAAGTTAACTTATTAGTTTTTTACAAATTTAAGTGGATTGAGCATGAAACAATTAAGTTGCCCCCTCCAAAAAAACCTCAAGAAATATGTTGTTTCAGCTCATTTTAAATAAGTAGTTTGAACAAGCAGCAAAATAATAGTTTTGAGGGTAAGTAGCATTAGCAGATAAGTTTTTGTTTTTGTTTTCAACTTATATACACCCTGACACTACAGTAAATTTCATCCTATATTTATTAACACTCTAGAAATGTGTGATCTTCATGTAAACATCATTTAATTTTGGTTTAATTGCTTCAACGATTTAAGATCCATGACATGTTTCACTGCTTTTAATTGTTGTTGTGCTTAAGGATTTGTTTTTAAAGATGGTGGTGCCAATGGTAGTAAAGGCATACTGGCCCAAAAGTCACACATACAGTAGGTAGCATATATTACCTGTTTAAGACGCTGCTGTGCAATGTACATTAAGGGTTTTAGTATGTTTTTAAAAATATGTGACATATTTAATTCATTTGGTCGGCACATTTGTTTGTTTGTGTTGCTAACTGTAGATATTTTGGAAAGCACATTGATATGGAACTGCTCCAAGTCAAAGCACAATCTGATTGATATGCAGAGGAGAGTCTTGCTCAAGGACAGAACACAGAGCACATGTAAAATAGCACAATCCTTTAAAGGGATAGGTCACCCACTAATAATAGGGATAGGTCACAACCCAACCCCCCCCCCCCCCCCCCCTCCCCAGGTGCATTGAATGCAGGTGAATTTTTCAGTAAAATACTTTTTTAGCTAAGACTGTGGTACTTGGTGACACATAATATAATGCTAATACAATTTGAGATCCCAAAAATTATAATAAAAAAAAGTGAATACCTGTGATTTGTGCAAGAGATTAAACATTATATACAATATTATGGTCTTATGTACAGGCCTTAGTGCAGGGGTGTCCAAACTTGGTCCTGGAGGGCCGGTGTCTTGCTGAGTTTAGCTCCAACGTGCCTAGTATTAATTTTGTATTGCCCTTATGTTTTTTTTTTTTGTCAAATCTGTAGCCGTTGACCTGCATTTTAGGAATCACCAAGGACCAGTTTCAGATAAAAAACAACTTCTTTAACATTCTACTGAAGAATAAAAAAGTCACCTATCTTGAATCATCAGCAAGTTCTAATATTTGGGTGAATATTAGAACATTAAAATATCTTTATCTCATTTGATGTACATAGCTAAAAATGTTTCAAGCAATTTGGGGCAAATCACTTTAAATATATCTGCAAGTTATGCAAGTTATTAACTGCCTGTATCTACAGTACTATACCTTTCTGGATTGTATTTCTTTAATACAAAAATAGACAGTCAGTGCCCTCTTGTGGTACACTTTGTAAATATGGCTGTGGTCTGGGTAAACGTTTGTTTAAGAACCCCCCCTGACTGTTTTCTCATAGTCTATAATATAAAAATAAATATGCTATGAGTAACATAAGTTAAGCATATTATTTGCACAAATGGGTTACAATAACCAATACTGATCATTTGATTGAAATTAGAGTAACAATTTGCCACCAAATTGTTCAAAGAGCTCCGTCAATAATGTCTTTCCTCTTGAGGCTATATTTGAGTAAGTACTGTAACTTTGCATCCTGCAATTCATATTATAATTAATTTCGTTGCTGTTGTATGTTTATTGTAATGTTCTTCTAATGTACTAATGTAAAATGTATGTACAGAAGGGTTAGGTGGTGTAATGTGCCATGTAATGAGGAATTTTGGAAATACAAATATCTGAAAGTGAGAAGTGAATCAGCTAACCTTTATTAAAGTCAAATATTACTACTCAGTTTTTGGTCACACTTTACAATAAGGTTCCATTAGTTATTATTACTTACTAACATGAACTAAGAATGAACGATACTTGTACAGCATTTATTAATCATAGTTCAACATTTACTGATTTGTTATTAAAATGAAAGATTTTGCTTGTTAACATTAGTTAATGCACTGTGAGTTAAACACTAACAATCAACTTTATTTTCTTTAACTAACGTTAACAAAGACGAATAAATTCTGTAATAAATGTATTGTTCATTGTTTGTTCATGTAAGTCAGGGGTGCTCAACCCTGTTCCTGGAGATCTACTTTCCTGTTCAGCTCCAACCCTGATCAACCCTGTTTGATATGGGTTGCAACTGAAACCCAGGAACAGGGTTGAGCACCCCTGGTGTAAGTGAATACATTACCTAACACAACCTTATTGTAAAGTATTAACAGTGTATTTTATTTACGCATTTTACTAGGAACGTATCATGTGTGCACAGTTTTGATTCATTTTGGTTTAGTTTTTTTAGTCTTTTAGTATTTTGTTAAAAATCAAAGTTTAGTAGATTTTGGTAAACACGAATCAGCCAAGGCACAAAGAAGTTTGCTTTAAATTAGCATTACAAAATGTAAACCTGTATAACAGAATTCATTTTCCCATATTACATGTAACTATAAGGAAGATTTACAGTCTAGTCAAGCCTGAAATTATTCATACCCCCGTCAAATACTGACTTAAATTTTTTGTTTAAATGTAAATAAAAGCTGAGAAAACTTGCTGGTTGAATAAAAACAACTTAGTCAGAATTTACCAGAGGTATGAATAATTTCTGGCTTTACTGTATCTGTTTAGAAAACATGAGAGTGTACATTAAGTGTCATCATCCAACTCCAGCAGCCTGTATTAAGGTAGTAATTTCTGCAGCGCCCCCAAAAGGAATTGAACATAAGACAAACATCTGATCCCAGACCTGAACATACAGACATGGACAACATTGTTGGTACCCTTCCACTGAGGAAAGACAAACTACAGCGGTCACTGAAATAACTTTCAGTGAAAGGATCCCCAGTGAGGTCTCTGGCTTGTAAGCCATAAACCCAAACAGAACCACAGGCAAAGTCCAGCTGAGATGCCAGCATCAACACAGCCAGAGAAACCAGATGAAGATCATAACAGACTGCCATGACTGTCAGAAAGATTGTTATTATAAAGATTAACATTCAAATATTGAAACAAGAACAATTTGTTAATAACAGTTAAGCAAATAACTTAACAAATAAAAGTAATGATTAATCAAAAATGAGTGAAAATAAACTAATGATACTAAATACTGTTTTCGAATTGTGGTTCAACAGAAGCATTAAAAAGGCAAACTAATGAAACTGGCCTGGGCATAATTGAAGGGTATACCAACAACTTTGTCTACATCTGTATTTCATGGGTATTGCAGTACATTTGGAAAATTCTGCTATTTGACATTTCAATGGGAAGTGGAATTTTTCCCCCACTCAAGTTAACATATGAAATACTGATCCCAGATCAGCTATATAATATTTTGGAAATAGGATTTCCTTCAATGACATACCTCTGTATATTTAAAGTATTAAACAAAGGTTTGGAATTATTGAAAAAGTTTATTAAAAAGGAACTATTAAAAAGGTTTGGAATTATTTGCTTTGTATTATTCCACAGAAATCATTGTAATATGCATGTAAGTCTTCTAGCATTATAGCTATTAATAATGTGTTTTATTTTAATAAATGATGAAAACGCATTGTACCGTTTATATTTTTTGTTGAAAATGTGGTACTGAATATTGATTCTAAAATAGAAATATTATGCAAAATAAGAGTTTTACTGTCTTTTTAATAACAGCAAAACTAATCGAATGCGTCCTTACTGAATAAAAGTATTTGATTTAATTCTTATTTGATTCAGTGACGATAATAAATGTTTCGTTAGCACCGAATCTTGCATCTTGTGACACTGAAGACACTCACTCATGAAATGTTTATTTTGTCTTATTTTAATAGACTAAAATACTTATACATTTTTAAAGCAATGTCAGCAGTTGGTACATTTTTTAATTAACATCTCACAAGTCAAAATACACAGTTCAATGTACTGTATGCTGTTCAATTTTATTTCCACTGAACACCTTTACAAAGGGCTAATGTGGAACAGATTTATTGCACATCATACTTGAAACTCACAGATCCTTTGCCCACAGAAAAAGAAACCTTATTGTTAGTTCCTGATGCCACAGTTCCACTATACGAGCCTAAGCGATTGTCATATTTCACGTCTTTGTCCCACACCTCCAGCTTTAGAGTGTTACGGGAAACACAGCCTGAGAAGTAGTAACTTGCATCCCAAGAAGGATTAGCATTGTTTTTGAAATAGCCCGTCACCACAGAAGAGGTCCCGCACCAAATCTTGATATACGGGTCAGGTTTGTTTCCAAAAGCATCACCAGAGAGGTTACTGCCTTTCAAACTAGACAGCACAACAGCGGCTTTGGCAAAGTCCAGCTGAGACGACAGCATCAGGACGGCCACAAACAACAGCCGGAGATTGGTAAAGACTGCCATGGCTGTCGGAAGAGAAAAGGTTGACACAAATTAGGGCCACGCAATATATCGTTTCAGCATTGATGTGATCATTCACAATAGTTACATCGCAGCATATGCAATGTTGAGTATGGATTATACTGTAGCTTATTATTTGCATGTGTTTTTGAGGCATGGGGATTTTAAAAGCATTCAGGCATAAGAAATTGTACTATTTGTAATTTTAATAATGACTATTTGTCATCGATTATTTATTCAATGAAGACGGTATTATTTTACATGCGATTATTTAATTACCTGAATACTCTTAGACTCCTCAGAAAACCGTAAAACACTGTTTATTTCATTTGCATATTTTTCTCTATTGTATTTATCTATGATCGTAGATTGTTTTTTAGATTTTATGCATGATTCACTCCCCTATACAATCATCCCAATTAATCTAAAATGATTAATTCTTTCCAAATAGAGATGTTCAAGTCATCTGGTGAAATTGTATTCATATCGCAATATATATACTGCAGAAAAACTAAATACCGTTCGATTTTTCCAATGTCGTGCAGCCCTAACATAAATATTAATATGTGATTATACAGCCCATAATAAAAGATAATAACAAGAAGCTGAGGTGATGCAGTGTTGAAGATGCCTTACCTCAGTTGTTCCGGGTTCTGTGTGAACTCTTCATGATCTTCACCCAGTTTATAAAGCCGATGTAATCACAAAAATCTCCATGATCAACAGGTGCGAAAATCCCATGAGCATTTGCGTTGGCCTATTTTCCACGGACCAATAAAAAGTTTCCAAAAATCTTAATTCATTCATTCATTCATTTTCCTTCGGCTTACTCCCTTTATTAATCAGGGGTCACCACAGCGGAATGAACCGCCAACTTATCCAGCATATGTTTTACATAGCGGATGCCCTTCCAGCCGCAACCCATCACTGGGAAACACCCATAAACTCTCATTCACACACATACACTTTGACCAATTTAGCTTACCTAATTCACCTACAGCGCATGTCTTTGGACTTGTGGGGGAAACCGCAGCGCCCGGAGGAAACCTACATGAACACGAGGAGAACATGCAAACTACACACATAAATGCCAACTGACCCAGCCGGGGCTCAAACCAGCGACCTTCTTGCTGAGGCGACTTGTATAATTGTTGATTTTATACTTTAAAAAAAAGACATTTTAAGAAAAGTTTTTCAAAAACGGGAAGCAAATGGCAAAATAATACACTGTAAAAAAGTCTGGCTTCTACACAATCGATTTATGTTGGGGCAACATGAAGTAATTAGGTTAAATTTAAGCAGAGTGAAAATAAAACAATTAGGTTTTCCCCCTAAAGACCTCAAGAATTGTGATGTTTCAGCTCATTTTAAATTAGTTTGAACAAACAGCAAACATATTTTTTGAGTGTATGGAACTGTAATGGCCTATATTCACCAGTTACAAGGTCAGAAACAATATTGATATTATGAATTCATTGCTGAAAGAAAGTTGTGCACGTACACACTTGGGGGGAAATCGAGTGCATGCGCACATGTGGGGTCGTTCACACACCTTTATCAATTAAGATCAGGGTCAGATAAATATTGACAAACTGCTCAAATTACATAAGAAAAGTGACCCGAATTAAACCACGGAGACAGATTAATGGATAAGTAGCAAAAACATCACTCACTTTACCTCGGCTAACCACAAATAAATCATGGTTTTACAACAGTAAACACATTTTAACCATGGTATGTGTAGATAGGTGGTATAATAACATACAAATGATATTCAAACAACAACAAACCCAACATTTGTAGTACACCACCATGATTTTTCACCAAACTCATTTCTGTAACAAATAAAAGGACAAGCATATTCACGATGAAATGTACTCACCCTCGTGTCGCATTCCGCCTTTCTTCTGTGGAGACATGGGGTAATTTTTGCTAATATAGGACTACGTGAGGTAGAATACTGAGTGAAGAGAAAAGTAACGTAAATTTACTGTATCGAGAATTATCTGTGACCAAGCAAACTAAAAATAAAAGTCACTTTTAACTGATGATCTTCACCTGACCTTGCGTTATGTGTGATTGGATTGTGTATTGGATGAATCGATTCATTCACACGATTCACATGAAGCGATAAACGATCGTCTGTTGTGCACAATTGAACATAAATGTACCACACGACACGAATATAAAAGTATCACACGTGTATTGTGAGGGTCCAAGAATGAAATAAAAGTTGTATTAACCTGTTGTTGGAATTATGGTAATGGCGACATAGCGTAAAACGCGGTATTAATCTTGAGTAAACATAACCCTGCTGAAAAAACCAGCATATGCTGGTAAGGTATGTTTTGATGCTGGTATGCTGGTCTCAATGCTGGTTTTGCTGGTCTCAATGCTGTTCTTGCCTCAATGCTGGTTTTGCTGGTCTCAGTGCTGCTCCTGACCAGCATTGAGACCAGCAAAACCAGCATTGAGACCAGCAAAACCAGCATTGAAACAAGCAAGACCAGCATACCAGCATCAAAACATACCTTACCAGCATATGCTGGTTTTTTCAGCAGGGAATGGATATGATTTTATGTTTTTACCACATATATTGACTTAAGTAGGCTATGCTATGACAGTTTTTAAACTCTGAACAGCCACTACATCAATCCCTTATGAGTTATGAACAAAGCCATGGGGCTTTATTAGTGCTTAAATTTGCCTACAATTGAATAACCACAGTTTTACAACAAATAATCTTTTTAACCATTGTAAATGTTCAACATCATGGTGATGTTGAACATTGGTTATTTCGTGGTATAACAATAATAATAATAATAATAATAATAATAATAATAACATGTTTGAATTGGGTAAGCTAAATTGTCCGTAGTGTATGTGTGTGAATAAGTGTGTATGGATGTTTCCCAGTGATGGGTTGCAGCTGGAAGGGCATCCGCTGCGTAAAACATATGCTGGATAAGTTGGCGGTTCATTCCGCTGTGGCGACCCCAGATTAATAAAGGGACTAAGCCAAAAAGAAAATGAATGAATGAATGAATGAATAACATGGTTAATTCGCTGAAGAACTCCCATATAAAATCTGCAAATATAAAGGAACATTCAGTGTGAAATGACAAAAAAAAAACATGTATTTGGATAGCCAAAGCATTTCAGTAAAGAAATTTATTGCTTAAACTCATAATTTTAAAACAGAGATCCACTCGACAGATGACAAGGAACAGGCAATGACCTATTTTGCACCGCTATGGTACAAGTGCCCAAGAGATCATCGAAATTCAGGTCTTTGTCCCACACCTCTAGCTTCAGGTATTCATTCACTTTGCAGTTTGGGAAGTTGAACTCTGCAGACCATGCAGAATGAGCGTTATCCTTCTGAAGTTCAGTCATCCCCCCAAAAGTACCACCACACCAGACCTTCACATATGGATCAGGATGGTTTCCGAAAGGATCTCCAGTGAGGTCCCTGGCTTGTAAGCCATAAACCCGAACAGAAGCACTGGCAAAGTCCAGCTGACACACCAACATCAGCACAGCCAGAGGAACCACCCGAAGATCATAACAGACTGCCATGACGGTCAGAAAGATTGTTATTATGAAGATTAACATTTACATATTGAAACAAAAACAGTCAATTTGTTAAAATAAGGAAGATAAGCTTACCTCACTTGTATTGGGTTTAGTATGAATGCGTCCTGAACCTCAAGCACTTTATAAAGCCAGTACAACACACGTAAATCTGATCAAGAGGTTATTAAATCCAATGAGAATCTCCAAGTTTCTCTGTTGGCCTATTTACTTTTATCAAGTTGCCCAAAACAAGAGTCAATGACACACAAGCCAATGTCCACATATTTAAACGGTCTAGTTCAGATGTTGACCTACTGTTTCTATTCATGTTGGTTTAATTTTCTAGGTACTAGACATCTACACAAAAAAATGAGAGTTATGCACCATAATAATAAAAATGTCATAATATCAACTCGTATATTTCAGGTCTTATAAACCGTATGAGCATGGACCAAAAACAAGTCTTACAATGAAAGAGTATAAATGATAGATTTTTCTTTTACACCAAAAATATTCAAATATTAAGTAAAGACCATGTACCATGAAGACTTTTTGTACATTTTCTACCATAAGCATATCAAAACTCAATTTTTGATTAGTAATGTGCATTTCTAAGAACTTCATTTGGACATTTTAAAGGTGATTTTCTCTGTATTTTGATTCCAGGTTTTCAAATATCACCGCAAAATGTTGCTCTATCCTAACAAAGCAAACATTAACATAAGCTTATTCATTCAGCTTTCAGATAAAGTATACTTTTAATTTAACAAATATTGACACTTATGTCTGGTCTTGTAGTCCAGGCTAATATATTTTTGCTCATGTGCTGACGAGATTAAGATATAAAGTCTGTAGTTTGACTTCAGAAGTCTCAAAATATGGCATTGAATTAATTTTGATGACATTTTATGGTGTTCCTCCCTCAACTACATTGATATCTGACTTATATGTATGGGACACTAGTGTAAAATGCTTGTTTACTAGTATGAAATGCATTGTGCTTTGCAGTTTAATGTGGAATGATAAAGGTTCATTTTTGCTCCCATGTACTATAATATCTGCAAATATGCTGAGACTACATTCAGAGTAAAATTAAAACCATAGACAACTGACTTATTTATACTGTAAACAGACTACAGTTTAATAAAGTGTGAGGACAGAGGTCACATAAATATCAATATTGATTGAAGTTCATTTCATTTAAAGGGTTTCACTGTTTATTTGTTCTGATGTGTGCTTTTATGCATTTAATTATTCTTCCTTAGTTATTTTCTTTTGCTTGTTTGTTTATTCTCGAAGTGCACAAAAAGCGAGTGCACAAAAAGCGAATGACGAATAACAGCAAGAGTTTAATCGCTTATTTTCCATGATGTATGTATGTGAACAAGATCAATGTATAATATTTTATTCATTAGGTTTGAATGATTTTTGAAATTAGGTTTATTTATTTGTTTGTTTTTACTTGTGAGTGAATGACCCCCTTTAAGTTTGTATTGGTGTAGTTTTGTTAATTTAGGGGCCGGTTTGGGGTTGGTTTTGGCTGGAAACCTTATAACATCTGTGCCCTAATTACTTTACAATTCCTTAATTACAAGAGTTCAGTCAAAGCAGGGTGAATCCGCCTTCAGCTACTAGACCCCCTACTGCTGGAATCAGCTTCCAGAAATGATCAGATGTGCTCCAACATTAGGCACATTTAGATCAAGACTGAAAACACATCTGTTTATCTGTGCCTTTACTGAATGAGCACTGTGCTACGTCCGACAGATCACACTAATATGTCTTTCTTTGCTTTTTCATTCCTTTAAAACCTGTTTCAACACATTTTAATCTGTTTTTAATAATTTTTTAGTTTCTTATACCTGTATTTTATGCTTTAATTACTCTTATATATGTAAAACACTTTAAATTACCATTATGTATGAAATGTGCTATATAAATAAACTTGCCTTGCCTTATTTTCATTCCATTTAATTATTGTTTAATTAGTATTAAATTAATAGTTTGCATGGTTTAAAAATTAAAAAAAGAAATCATTTATTGGCAAATCACGCCTCTTGCTTCATCGGAAGATCCCTCACAATAAGCATTTCTCCAAATAGATGTTAGCAGTAGATTTTAATGAACATCAATAGCAATGCATACAGAGAGTATTCAATAGGCTATATATTCAATGCATATTGTTCAGTTTTTTATCTAGCTAGGTACAGATTGGAACAGATTTATTGCTTCAGCTCATACTTGTAAAACAGAGATCCTTTCGACAGATGACAAGTGACAGAGAATAAGCCGTTTTCCACCATTTTAGTACACGTGCCCAACTTATCATCGAAATTCAGGTCTTTGTCCCACACCTCCAGCTTTAGGGTTTCTTTCGCTTTGCAGTTTGGGAAGTTGAACTCTGCAGACCACACAGGATGAGCAGTATCCTTGTGATATTCAGTCTGCCCCCCGAAAGTAGAGCCACACCAGATCTTGACGTATGGATCGGGTTTGTTTCCGGCAGGATCTCCGGTGAGGTCTCTGGCATATAAACCAAAAACCCGAACAGAAGCACTGGCAAAGTCCAGCTGAGACGCCAGCATCAGCACGGCCAGAGAAACCAGCCGGAGATGATTCAAGACTGCCATGACTGTCAGAAAGAATATGGTAGATTTAATACAGAAATAAGAGCATAAAGTCAATGTTAACAGTAGCAAGAAGCCTTACCTCACTTGTTTTGGATGCAGTATGAATGCTTTAGGATCCTCAAACCCTTTATAAAGCCAATGCAGTCGCTGAATTCTTACAAAAGATGATCAACAGGTGGTGAATTCCCATGTGTGTTCATTTTCTGTGTTGGCCTGTTTATTTTTGTCAAGTCTCCAAGAACACAGTAACAAATTACACTGCCTGATCTGTTGATTCTCGATGTCTGCTGCAACGTTCAGATAGTAGAGTCGAAATTTGGCATAAACACCATGAAAGCATGAATTAATCTGGCCTTTTATCAATGGTTGAAAACAGAGTAGTATATGTGTGTGCCGTGCTTATTTATTATATACAAATGCACACAAGAGTGGATATATTCAAGATTTTTTAGCATATGTAGAATGTTAAAGAATTTTGTCAATGACACAGTATTTAACTGTAATATGAACTGTATTGTACTGAAGAGCAGTTATGCAGTATGTTACTGTATTTTAAAGTTGCATTGTGAAAATCACTGTATATTTTGCAGTAAAGATATAGACCAATTTGAAGGATGTAAACAATAACAATGGTCCTAACGTATTTCCTGTTTGACATTTTAAATTTTTATAGCTTCCGAGAATGCAACAAGAGCCTCGTATTGATAAATAATGTTATGATAGCTGTTTTAACATTAAGATATAATTTAATTGCCTCTTGTTACAGTTACGAAATTAGTTTGATAACAAGCAGGAAATGTTCATGGATCAATGACATGACCACATTGAAATGGTCTATAAATACAATTCTCTTACTGTAGATTGTTCAGGAAATTGTTAAGTGTATATTTGAGAATTTAATATATATCGTATATATTTGAGAATTATATATTTATTAAATAATTATAATTATTTATATATTAGAGAATTTTTATTTATATGCAAATTATACAAGAATATATATGTATACATATTTTCTTTTTGTGTTTTTTTTGTTTTACATACACTGTAAAAAATTACTGGTTGCCTTAATTTATTAAGTTGAATCAAAATAACCTAATTTTATTAACCTTTATTACATTATACATCTTGTATAACTTAAAAAAA
>CAIGQV010019029.1:12596246-12620322 GCA_903798115.1 Danio jaintianensis | reverse complement strand
ATCTATCTATCTATCTATCTATCTATCTATCTATCTATCTATCTATCTATCTATCTATCTATCTATCTTTTACTTTTTTCTACAAAATATGACTCTGAATGCATCTAGGTAGATTCTTTGAGAACAGTTAAAACATTTAATTAACAATTAAAACAAAAACAAAAAAAGACACATATTTAAACCATGATATAAAGAAATCTAAAATGTCTTTCAGTGTAAATTAGTTTTTTACATATCAAAAAAGTCATTTAATTAATTTGATGATGATTTAATACACTTTTAATGGTATTAGAGACTATTTTAGGCTCACAATGCTGCCCCAAAAAACGTAATCATACTCTGCCACTTTCCTTAAAACACTTTCATCATTAAACATATAATAACATTTAGTACTGTTACCAATTTTACATATTTTAATAAGCAAGTAATTTTAAATGCATTTAATGTGATTCATATGTATACGTAATCGCTAATAAATGTTTATTTAAAACTTTTTTTTGGATACATCGCATTTGGTTGTACCTGTGTGGGCTGGATCTGCGTCTGGGAGATGCTCTGAACCACAGTGCTGGAAGGCTGTTGGGGTGTTTGTTGTTGGGTTAGCGAGACACATGGTTGGGAAGTGGGACCTAGAGAGGCTGGTTGCTGAACAGGAGCCTAAAAAGAGAATAAGAGAGCTTACATTAAACATTTACTGTACCTCAACTCTTGATATTAAGGCATGTTATGGAATTCGCCAAGCTTTAAGAAACAGTACATTTCAGCTTTACCTATGAATCAGGTGCAAATTAAATCTATAGATAAAATACCTTAATTTCAAAACAAATATAACATTTTCATTCACATCAATGTAGTGCAAACCATTGCTCAAGAGCAAAACAAGGTGACACAATCAGAAATTCAACGGTATATTGTTACCACTAAAATAAGCACTTACAAAACACAAGCTTCACATTTCTTGCTTTGAAATCCTCTGGAATGTCTTGCTGCTTTGAATTTCATTATAAGTGCATTACTGCAAATTAGATTTTTGCTTTTACAAACCAAAAGACGAAAATATGGTATTTGATAATCATCGGCAGCAAGTCGCAAATGCTGTTCATGAAGCTAAATCTGGCGTTAATAACACATTTATATAACTTACCTTGGGTGATCTTACGTCACTCTCATTATACATATATCTTATTATGCAACAATGAAATGACAAAATTAAGAGGACAAGGCAAAGACTTTTGAAAAATAAAGTGCAGGTAAATGTGATAAAGAGGGAGAGAGAAAACTAAAAATGAGCAGAGAGATAGAGAGAAAGAGAGGAATGTTGTTTATTTTCTCTACCTGCGAAGGGAGTGCTTGGACGTAGTAAACTCCATACTATAAGAAACAAATACAACACAGTATGAGAGAAAGACACCTCTGAAGTCCACAGCTTTCACACGCAGGAGAGAATCCAGAGAGATTCAAACAAAAAACAAAAACTCGGGAGTGTGCGGAAAGCGAGTGGTTTATTTGCCTCGACCAATATTGGATTTCTGTTTGCGCTAATGAATGGGGAAAGGATGATTCTAATTGGCCAGACACATAGATCGTACCTGTTGGGAAGCAGAGGCGGCGGCCGGGGTGCTACAGGAAGCCAGAGACATGCCACTTGTAGACTGAGGAATGGGGACTTGAACCTGTTACGAATATGAAGAGGAATATGGGGGCAGGCGAGAGAGAGAGAATGAGAGAAACAAGAGAAAGAAAGAGATATGGCAGTGGTGGAGAGATGAAAAGAAAAAACGAAAAAGACAAGTCAAGACATGTTGGTGGCTACAGCAAAAAAATAAAATAAAGACTTTCAATTAATGGCCATTCATACACAAAATGTGAACTCTGAGCAATGCGCTCAGGTCATCATTCACTTTTTGTGTATGCCTCACATCTCACGATTAAACGACAAACAGACATCATGTGTTAGCTGGGGAGTGAGTAGGCTTCATGCATGTGAATCTACATTATTCTGTAGCTTGGGTAAATGCTATTTTAAAAAAAAAAGGCTCTGGGAATTATGTGGAGATGTTTGTATAACCAAGGAAGCTTCTCCTAAAATAGGCAGATCACTAACACTGGCTTCATATGGAGCATTTTGAAACCCTTAGAAAGCTACAAGTATACTTGTCTTTCAAGTTCTCTTCTTGGAGGTACAGACAAGTATAGTTGCTCCAGAAGTAGATCAACCTTACCTTGGTATAATACTGAAGAATTTAATCATTATTAGCAAGAGAGCAGCAGAAAATAAGAAGCTTTGGCAGATAGGATGAAAATAGGAGTGGTATAAAAGATAAAGAAGAGGTGTATAAAATCGAGAGCATGGGACTGCAGGATGGCACTGATAATGCCAGCCTTCTAAGGGTTATAAGATGACTTTTCAGCTTATGAAGTTACACCACATAAAAGTAGCCAACAAACGTTGGGTTCCTGTGCTAGTAGCTCTTTACTCACAACTGGTGTACTCGACAAGACAAAATTAAAGTCACTGAGAAACGTTTTAACCATTTCCAGCCAACTATAATGTAGCAGCAGATCTAAAAGCAGCGGTTATGGTATAACTCATCCAAAAAAACATGGCTTTTTTTAAAGGAACATTAAAAGCAAGATTAGAGGAACCTTGAGGAAAAAAGCAAACCTGTCTAAACCCCCAGTTTGTGTTGTATGTGTCTGTGTGTTTGTACATACAAATCCTGCATTCATGCCTCTTTCTGCAAGTGAGAACTTTTAAGATCTCTTTCCCCAAATAAAGTCTTAAATAATAATTTATCAATAAATGAATCTGAAAGAGGCAAACAAACATTCAGATTTGTATGCTTTACGTAATATCTGTGCAAACACACATGTATCATATACACCATTATATGAACATACACACAAATAATACTTACAAAGCACATCTGCAACGAATATCAATGGAAAACAAAATCACACTGCCCGATGGAAGATAAAGAAATGTCTTAGCACAAGGGGATTTAAAAAGCAGGTTTTTTATGCACCCTTTGAACCTTATTGAGCCCTAAATTATGGCTGGAGAGGGTTAAAACCACAACCACGTGACAAAAAAAAAAAAATTAGGTAACTGAGATAGAGACAGGGAGTGCTGGGGAAAGGTGGACGAGAACGAGTATTTCTAGGTACCAAGGTAGCGCCCTGATGGGACAAGGCAGGCTCGTGGAACGTGAGGTCCGGTGGAAGGGATGGTTGGCGGGCCCAGGCACTGATGTGTGAAGATGAAATTGTGGATGATTCAGAGTGTGGAACGAACAGAAACGTAGGTTGACTGGGTGGGTGTCCATCGCTGACATTACTCCCTCCATCTGTTTTGTAGTAAGTTGCTTGTGGGATGGATTGAGCAGCAGAACACTCTTGAGTTTGGTACAATTGATGTGGCGGAGGTGAATGAAACTCCCCGGCATCAGATGAGGTCATGGAGTCACTTGATGGTTCAGGACTGAGCTCTTTAGGTCCATGAAGAAGCAGGCTGCCTGGAGGAAGAGGCAGCTCTGGGCTCACATAACTGTACAGTTCTTCAGTGACTGGCTGCAGTCGGCTACACAATCCTGGGTTGCCACCGGCTTCCTCCAGGTTAAGGTCCATGGAGCCCCGACGGGCTCGGTAGAGTCTAGATGCCAACATGGCTGGGTCTGCCTGGAGATTGTGCATGTGGAATTCAAAGGCTGTGTTCGGCTCTGATGCATGAGCCAACACAGGTGGTGCAGAATGGGGAAACGAGTGGGACTGATAGCCTGGATCTGTAGCTGTGGTTTGCTGCGGTGCAGAAGCAGAGCTAGGGACACTCATTGGAGGTAGTTGGGGAATTGGACTGTGGGTCAAGCGCATGTGGCTCTGTACGTGAGGGTGTAGGTAAGCTGGCCCAGGTTGCTGAGACTGAGTCTCATAGGCTAAGCTAGCAGCAGCGGCGGCAGCTTGCATTTGCTGATGGAAGCTGATGTGGCTTAGCTGATGCGCAGTCATAGGGTAGCCACTGTAGGCCATGGCTTCAAGATGGTCCATTAATGCAGCCTGGTTGAGGCTGAGTCTGCGTACTGCTTCTTCTTGCTCTGCTCTTACATCTTTATATCCATATAGTGATTCCGCTGGGGGCTGTAGGTGAAGTGGATCAGCCAATCTTTGAGCCGCCAACCCAGGCATCATAAACATAGAGGGTTCGACTGTGGCACCAAGAGCCTCCACGCCGGAGAACGGGTGCAGGCTGCTACCATAGCTCCGGTGGTAGGCGGGCTGGAAGTGACGCGTGTGGGCCTCCAGGATGGAGGTGCTCTTGCGGCGCTGCACATTGAAAGCTTTAGGTGGGCAAGATGGTGGAGGGGAGAATGAGACGGGCCGTTCCGGGATGGTGGGGAAAAAGAGTGGGGGCTCGACCAGACCTGAGCCTCCTCCGCCGTACGGCTGACTCACTGATTGCGGCTGCAGTGACAATAACATACAGCATCTTTGTGAGGAAGTAGAATAAGCAGCATCACAAAATTCAACAAAGCAAAAAGAATGATAGAGATCAAATAAAAAGATAACAAGAGAAGAAAAAAAAAAACAGTTAATAATATCCCATCAGGCAAAGATGTCTCAATGACAAAAAAATAAGTCAAGAGATGTTTAAATGCTAAATGAGGTGTAAATACTTGACAGCGACAGATTTAGAATTAAATACAGATGCTTCACAGACTGTGGTGGCTAGGAGCCATTCTTATGATTGCAGTTATGCCAATCTGTATTTAATGTGAGCACAGGTTTCTAGCTGAGTGGACCTGGTTAACTCGAGGATTTGAAAGGGATTTTATTATGCCTTCATATTCTCAAAAATGACCTGTGGTCAGCTCTTGTATTCTCAAAACGTATATACAGCAGACTATATAACAGATTTTCTGACTCAAGAGGAGTTAAAAAAGCAACTCTAAACCTTTGTTATACAAGAAAAAATATAAAGACGTTATTTATACTTGTGTTTCAATACACAAAGATTAATTTGTGAAAGTGCATTATTCACAAATTTTTTATTTTTTGCTATCTTAATGCCAGCATTCCTAAGGGGCTGATGCCAACTGAATTAAAACTAGGCAAGCTGAAAAACAAATGCAGCGAGCATTTCTAAGTCTAATAATAGTTTTAGCATTAAAATAGTGTGATATTGCTTAGTTCTATGAGACGGCTTGGCTTAAATTCAATTAAATATTTTATTTAATAACGCAGAAAGATTCCATTTGACTTTTTAGATCACAGCACGGGTATTTCTTTTGCCATAAGGGATGTCAAAAATTGCCTTCACATAACTATTACATCAATTCAAGATTCTTGTACTTCTATTCCTTACAGATACCCGGGTTGCACACAAGTCCGGCTCAGCATGAGAATCCTGGTTCACTGGGAGACACTAACATACAGGACTGGCAAAGATTGCTGGGAGGCTGGCACGACGACGGGGTGGGGCCGAGTGAAGGGGCAGGATACTCTCCAGTGCTTTGGATAGTCGGCCTGCAAACGTCTCCCCATCTGGCCTCCCCAGCCGGGGTGAGAGCGGGGCTGATGCGACTGGAGGAGGGGTGGAAGGTGGCTTGGGAGGGCACGACAGAGCAGAAGTGGTAGAAAAGCAGGGCACGCAAACAGACATGCTACGACCACGACGACGGGGGAGAGGTGGAGGAGGCTGGAGGCGAAGGAGGGGAATTGACTATTAACCACAGTGGAACACAAGAAATGGCACAGAAAGAACCAAAGCCAAATAACCAACAGAAAACAATAACATTTGATACAAAAGATTGCACTGATCTACATTGACTCTTGACCTACTTAAATGTTGATTAAACCTATTGTTGAGCCAGAGTATAAGAATGTGCCTGGTTTAGTTGATGATTCATTATTCATTTAAAAAGCGGAACTAGTTTTACAATAGAAAACATGTAGAGAAAAATGTAAGCTATATGATTGCTTGTGACAGATCGCCAAAATCTGATTTCATGAATCATGAGCAGATTTTGTGGAAGATTGTGTGATTATAATAATAATAATACCTGTTCAACCTGATCTGAAATTTATCAGGTTGCATTTTGTTACATAGAAAAGTTATGCGTGTTAATGACTGGAAAATATGTGTGTGGATAAACAACATATTGGAACTTAAAAATGACAGTGTCGTTACTTGCATTCAGACCGCAAGAAATCTACAGCATAGACGGTTCACTGTGGACAACTAATACAAACTGAGGTTAGAAAAAATCCATAAAAACATCACAGGAAATGCATCCTCTGAGATGTTTTATGATTAAAAAAACAGCATGAACAGAAGTTCGAAAAGCATTTGTACAGTAAAAACAAAGACCACATATAGCACATTGGGTATAAAAACGAAGGAACAAAACTAAATGTAAAATAACAGTCAGTGCAGTACAGACTTCAGATATCGAGTTGCAACAATTAACAACTATTTCAAGTCAAACTAATGAAAAGGGATAGAATTTATTTATAAAACCAAGAAAATTTGAATTATAAAGAGAGTCATTGACATCACGATGTGTACTTATGACTAAATAAGTTCAGGCTCAATTGAAAATGATGCAAACTAATGTAAAATTAACAAGTGAGCATTTAAAAAAAATCTAAATCCCTAAGAAAGGTTTGGACAGATCCATTCCATGAGCCATTATGGTTTATGTGACCATGACTGTCAGGACAAATACACAGCCTTGGCACTAAACAGGCCTGGCGGTCTGCACTGCATGACGAATGCTACACAACACTACATTTTGGGAGGAACTAAAAACACCGATATGAAACAAATAACAAAGTAACCCAAAGACTATATTAAAATACATAACGAACAACAGGGAACAGAAGCTCATGTACATATGGGAAGTGGAAATATACTTGTCAGTCAGAAGAAAAAAAAAAAGAGAAAAGTGAGAAAAGAGAGAGAAAGAACTGAGAGCAGGCTAAATGAAAGTAATCAGACCTATTCAGAGAGTAGACGTAATGGTTTTGCTTTCCTTTCTCATGCATCATTCATTTAGCGTCTGATAATAACAAACCATCATCAAACTCCAAAGACAATACATGCAGCCACAAAGAAATCATATGCAAAAGTCAAACAACACTGATTCATTTGTTTCTCAATCAAGTCTATATGAAATCTAAGTAAAGTTCAGCTTTGTGTTGCTTCATTAATATCTTACCTTTGCACAAATTATAGAAACTCATTCAGACACATTACAATTTATTTATTTTTTAAAAGGGCACATTTTTTATTTTAATAAAACTATCTGCATCATACTTGCTTTGTTTATTCTTATCTCTTTAAATATATATTTCCTAATAAAGTACAAACTTCTACACTCAAGTATTTCTTTTTTCTCCATTTAAACATTTAAAAATAATAAAAGGAAAGCTAAAAATACATGTATATCTAACTCAAAACATGTAACAGCTGCATCCAAAAACAAACAAAAGAGTATGTGACAAAATAAATACATCCAAATTCATAGTATTTATCATAAAAGAGCATGCAGAAATGATCCTGATGACCTAATACTTCTGAAGAATGAATTCAATAAGCACTTTATCAAAACCACAGTAGAAAATGTGTCTATGGCAGTGAAGCAATGCTACTGATGCTGAAGTCAAATGTAGTACATCCAGATTACCCTCATATAACACTTAAACTTAAAATATAAAACAGTTTTTAAGTAACTCATAACAAGTACCTACTCAAGAGAGTACGCGACTTTAAGACACAGCCTGGGTAGGAGTGCTAACAACACTGCTTAAGTTGGAAAATTGCACTGTAATTGTAAAATCACCAGTAAGTGGCAACTGGAAAAACAGATTAAGGATATAACTATGTGAACTGCTGCTACACTGAACCTGCAGCGATCTTGACTTGACTCTTCTCCTGTGACTTACCATGGGTTGCTGGGGATATGCGTTGGGGATGTGCTGTTGGGGAGCTTGGGAAGTGGGAACGTAGGTGCCCTGTCCCGGGACCTGCTGTTGTTGGGATGTCGCAGGAGAACTATACGACATGCTTAGCTGGCTGAGGTGAGGTTCTGAGAACACGGATGAACCCTGACCACTGTCAAGCGTCCCGTCAGCCACTGGGGAAAGATATGACATTTAGAAATATATATAAAGGAAACAATAGCTAGATCTAGGGTTGTGTAATATGACGATACAGTATACACCGTATCGACAAAATAAAAAGTCTATAATTTTATATTATGCTCTATTGCAGTGTTTCTCAACCACGTTCCTGGAGGACCACCAACACTGCATATTTTGGAGGTCTCCTTTGTCTGTCACACCCATCACAGGTCTTTCAGTCTCTGCTAATGAGCTGATGATCTGAATCAGGTGTGTTTGGTTATGGAGACCTGGATAATGTGCAAAGCTGGTGGTTCTCCAGGAACGTGGTTGAGAAACACTGCTCTATTATTTATTTTGTGGTGTCACAAAATACACTGTTTGGTAATACTTTTTCAATATTGATATGAGTGCAATATCACATGCCATTACGGGATGCTGACAGAATTTTGCATATTATTTAGCTTTTTTTAATTTTCATGTTGTATCTCTAATCAGTCATTTTTGTAAAGCGTTTTCAATTTGATTAATATTTATTTTATATGTCTACATTTTTAATCAAACATTTGCCCTGGAGTTAATAAATAAATAAAGTAAGAAATATGATCACATATGAATGAGTACATTTCTGAGTACATTTAAATGTAAAAAAGAAACCGTCCTTTCCATGTGGTCAATATATATATATATATAAATTATGAGTTGATTGAATTTACAGAAACGGTACTGTGATATATATCGTTATCAAGGTATGTGAGGACTTGTATCGTGATACGAGATTTTTGTAGCTAGATCAATTATAATGGGTTATTCAGTACTTTACAACAATTTATTTAGAGGATAACACCTTGAGATGCAACATCTCATTTTCAAGAGGTCCAATAAAGACATGACAACTTTCAAAAAACATGAAAACAATTACAAAACACTTACAGGTTATTCCACTTTGCATGTATTGATGTTGCAGATTTGCATCAGGCTCCTCATACTCGGGCTGCACAAGGCCAGGAGTTGGAGGCTGGGAACTACACTGACTCTGTAGAGAACCTTGCGTTCCTTGAGCTCCGGCCACACTCTTTACGGACTCGCTGGATAACGGTTTCTGCTCTTCCTCCTGCTTGCGTTTCTCTTGCTCGGCTCGCACCTGCTGACGCTGTTCTCGTTTGCGGGAGATCAGTGACACGCGGTCCCTGATGGCCTTGGCCATGGTTTTGTGGTCACCCTCACAAACATAACCCGACTCGACCTGCGTTTCAACACAGCAGAGGTTACCAAGGCCATGTGCAGTTTCAAAAACAATTGTAACAACTATTTATTTACAGGATAACCCCTTTGACATCTCATTTTCAAGAGGTACAATAAAGATATACAAAAAACAACTTTTCCACACCCCAACCTCACCAACCCATCCTTTTAAAATTAAAAAACATCTTGCAATAATCATTGATAAAATTGATATCATACACATAACACACGATAATGTACACATCCACAATAGTCACACTGCAGCATGTGAAATGTCCAATTGGATTATAGTTGACCAGGTACAATAGTTTGTCATTTCAAAGTTTATCCATAATAACATTTGACTATTAAATATTTCAAGAGAGTTTAAAAGCACACAAAATTATTATGTTTTTAGGTTCTTTAAATTTAACTATTTATATGATGAATTACATTTGCTTTTTGTTCAAACTACTTATTTTTAGGGACAACTTAACTGCGTTATGTTCAATACACTTAAATTTGTAAAAACTAATAAGTTAACTTAATTCCTTCATGTTGTCTTAACACAAATCGATTGTGTGGAACCCAGCATTTACAGTGGATACAGTGATATTTTACATTTGATTATTCAAGTTCTGTGTCTGAATACTGTACAATGACTCAGAAAAGCACTATTTATTTCATTTGTATCTTTTCTCTACTGTATTTATCTAAAATTGTTATTTGTTTATTACATTTTATGCACATTCTCTGCGCTACAGAACCATCCTAATCCTTGTAAATTATTTCCAAACAGAGAAATTCAACTCATCTGGTCAATTTGTGATGATATCGCTAAATATATCGCAGAAAAACCAAACACCGCAATATTCGTTTTTTCCAATATCGTGCAGCCCTAACATATATGCACAAACATATGTACATACATAAATAAAATAAAGTAAATAATGAATATTATTTCTAAACAGTCAAATTTAGAGAACTGTTAATAAACCCACCATTTCCTGAGCCACATCGTCTGGCACATCCCGATGGAGGTCGAAGGAGAACTCGATAGCTTCGTTGTCTTTGTATTTGCCTTTCAGTTTCTTTACGTCTTCAATGCGCAACCAGAGCTTGATGGCGATCACCTCCCCATCGTCTTCCTCAGCCAGTTCCACCCGCACTCCGGTCTCCTCTTGGAAGAAGGCATGGTTCAGAAGGTCCTTGATGGCGTATCTGTTGAGGAAAAGGCCAAATTCACATCACAAGGAAAACAAGACTTAATTCGATTAATAAAATAAATCTAGAAGCACATGCCAGACAAAGCTCCTCAGATCACATTTAAAATGATTTGTCGGGGTTGGTCCTGTACTGAGTAATAAAAAAAGAGTCACTGAATGGAGTTGACTCAGGATGGGTGAAGCCAAGCAAAATAAATTGGAAATATTGAGGAGCCAAGGCCTTGAATTTGTTGCCTCATAATCAAATTGATGTTTAATGGGCTTCAGGATTCTCCAGACTTTCCCAATAAGTGAAGTTTGATAACGCGGCGCCATTCAATGAACACATGGCATCTATTTCACGAAAACATTTGCACTCCTCCACTCAAAGCCCTCGTCAAAACAACAGAACACATGAGAGGGAATTTATGAATAATGGGAATAATGAATATTTAACATGAATCAGCACACAGCAGCAAATTAATCCACCGATGAGTTTTAGACTTAAAAGTTTAGACATAAAAAAGAGCCTCGCATGGAATGATTGACATAAGGGTAAAAAGATAACATTGCATATCCCCTTATTAAGACAGACCACTCATGAGGAAAAAATAAATAAATAACAGTCTCAAGTGGGCTCTGTTGCTTGGCAGGATACAGTAGACAGAGCTTCCAGAGCTTCATCAGCAGAACATTAGACATTTTCTCAGGTTACACTCAACACACTGCAATTTTCATTTAATTTTTTCATGCACTAAAGCAAAACAAATAGCATCGGTTTCAGCACTTCAGAAAGTATTTTAAATACTAAATGCATATAAATAAAAATTGGATGTTTAACAGGATACAATATGGTCATGGCGTAATGATGCATCACACTCTTCACTCTTGGCTTGGTGTGATCATAGATCTGCTTCACCAAGAGCCTCGTTGCTGGAATTTTATCAAAACAAGCGTGTGGGAAAATGTTTATCTCTTGCTACTGTGTATATTCCACATAATAGGACCACGAGCCCGCGATATACCCGCACATCAGCACGGATTCACTTCATCTGCAGGCAGGCACACGGCACATGTAGTGGAGTAGTGAAGTATGACTAGATGAATGGGTTCTGTGAATGTGGCGTGGGTGTGTGTACAGTAGTAACCTTTCATCTTTGTTTTGCCGAATACATCCCTCGATGATCTCTTTCACTTCTGGAATGGCTACCTTGTCGAAACTGCCAGGTTTAACTCCCTGTGGGGCAAAAACACAAAACAGCATTAAATCAACATGTCTTTTGTGCTGTGAAAGAAATCTCATTGGAGCTCCACATGGACTCAATGAAACTACACACTAAATGTCTTCTAGGTGAAAAATCATCTGATCAATTCCTCATCAAACGACACACATTGACATATTATACATTTCCACAAATGGAAGAAGATGAGCCAAATTTTAATAGTTAGAGTTAAGAGTTTATTCAAATCTCTAACTTCAAATATAGCAATAGCGACGTCTGCCATAGCAAGCACATTTATAGGTGTATTTTTTTATTGCATAAGTGTAAATGTGGTTTGGATCATAGTGAATCCAGATACTGTACATCCATGACATTCCAGATACAGATTATTTCAACCTGCTACTTCAGAAACTCAAGTTATTTACAACTCATTGTCATTGGGAACACTTAAATTTATTAAGTCAGACGTTTCATACCTGAATGGCAAATAGCAGAAAGTGTCATATAATAACATTATTTCCCCCAACAAATTTGTAAAGCGCTTTGAGTGTCCAAAAATGCGCTATATAAATTTAAGAAATTACTATTATTATTTGCAAGATAATATTTTAAACATTTCTTTTGGCATTAGTACAATGACAAAATATGTAATCATTTAATTATTTAGCTATTTCACTTAAAAACCACTGAAGTGAGATACACACAGACAAATATAAACGTAAGAGAAGTGTGTACATTGTAATAAAGCTACAAAAAGCTTATTTTACTATTAAATACTGTAAAATTTTACATTTACATATTGTTTTGTAACACTAGCCAAATGTGTATAACCATAGTGTTAAATTATTACTAAATTCGATTCAATTTCACTTGATCTATAAAAGTCAGAGCAGATTTACAGAAATCCAACACTTGATCCAATTAGATCTAGCCCTATAAAACAACAGAAAACACTTGCAATAAAACCCAACATCCAACAAATCATTCTTACTGAATAAAGCTGTTCTGCTATTTTTACCATATTTTACATCCCCTTTCAAAATCATTTAACATGCATACACTTAGGCTGTCAAAACCACCCCAGACACACACATACACACATGCATGCAAGAAACTTACAAGTGAAATCCTGGAACACTGTGTTGCTTTACAGAGTGGTCCGCCTGAACTATTGCTCTCCCTGTCTCAGCATAATCTACTTATATAAGTCTGTAACCCCCCTCAAATTCCAATGCCAAACAAAGTTAACGGTGACGGAGCATCTAACAGAGTTAAGTCAGAACAGTAAAGTATTCTGATAACAAGGTGATTTAAAAGGCTTGTTAGGGACGCTGTGAATTGGTCCCCTAAAGCCAGATACATGCTGTTCCCTAGCTCCCAAACCAGTTAACAAAGGCAGAAAATTACAGGCAATCATTTTGCAGTTAACAAAGCAGTGAGAGAGAGAGAAAGAGTGAGGAAGGCTCCTGGAACAGCTGGTGGGTGGATGGGAAAAAGGAACAAAAGCAATCTTCAACTTTGACTTTGGGTTACCATTCATAAGTACTATTTTCTGGCTGAACTCTTTCAGTGGCACATCTTGAATTCACATTTGATGCAATCTAGGCATGGGATGATAACTGGTTTCAAGGTTTACCGCGGTTTGGAAAAGTCAAGGTTTTAAAACTGCCAAAATGTTCTGTTATACCGCTCCTATGGTATATGTATGGTTTTCTTTTATTTACATTTGTACAGTAGGGCAACTATATCTCCAGCAGAAAAGGACCCTCCACATCAAAAGCTACCGTTCCAAAATATTTCAAATGTTTTTTAAAATAAAATATATTGTGTTCAATGGGGAAAAAGTTTTTTTTTTTTACCCAGACATTAAAAAGAACATATTTTAGAGCAGTAATCATAATACCGTGACACTGTGATATTTTTATCCAAGGTTACCATACTGTCAGAATGCAGTCAAATGACCGAGACATTTTACTTCAACCAAGTCTCAGGAATATTCTGGGGTCCATGACTACAATATGTTCTTTTTGACTACTTTGTCATTGATATCTTCTGTTAAATCTCTCTTCAACAAGCTGCACAATTTGAAAGTGCCATTCATGTTGTAATGGAGCCGGATAAGTGATGTGCACGGCATAACCTGGCAGCAGCACATTCCCAGACAATGCATGATTTTAAACCACGAATCTGATGCCTTTTGTTGCAAAGCAATTTTCAAGTCAGAACACTCCGTCCGGTTGCAGCAGCGCTACTCGCTTCAACTCCACCTCGAAAAAGCCTTTCATTAGCTTAATCACCACTATAATGAACGGGAAGAAGATCTGACCAGTGAAACTCCAATTCCATGACCGCTTCAGCACTCCATTCTCACTGCTTTCAGATTACAGATGCTTCTATAGAGAGCAAATCTAGACCACTTCATTGCAATGAAAGCATTGGCTTGAGGGGCCGGGATGGGAAACGTCCCACATCTGCTTGTCTGTGAGGGCAACCCTTGGGTCCACTGAGCTGAGTGCTTTTCTGATTGCGTAAAGCTTAAATTGCGTCTCTCAGTGAACTGTTGTGCCTCTGCGATAGGATTTCATGAGATTAAAAAGCCTTCAGGCAGAGTGGACGCCAGGTTTTCAGAGAGGCTGAGTGGCCAAATGTAGGATGTTCCTTAGACTTTCTAAACTTAACAGGTGGGAAGGTATAAAAACCAGAATCGAAAATAATCAAAATTTGCTCAATGACTCAACAAAACTCTTCTACAGGCTTTCAGGACATTTTATTTCTCTGAAGTTGCTCTAAAATGGTTATACAGTCAAAATTGTCACACAAAAAAAAAAACAGCAAGAAACCCCAAAACACACTGGATTCAGCTTAGTGAATCAGTACTGCTCTCTACTGGTGAGCCTCTCACTGGCTTACCACAATCCTCAACCAGTTGTTTTTCAGCTTCTACTGATCATATTTTCAACTTCTAGTATCATATGATCACCCTATTGACTTAAATGAGAAAAATAAAGCTCATGACTGTCTTACAATTCCACTCTTCCTCCTTTCTGCAAAGGATAATAAAGGACACAGAGGGTGGGAAAAAAAAACTGATTCAATTTATAAAACCGCAGCAACATGACTGGCCTTTTCCATCCTGCTAACAATGGTCTTGGACTCATATATAGGCATAACTCTCATGGACATTCACCTCGATTGTCCTTAAAAATAACATTGTATGTCCAGAAATAGATGGTCAATTTAATTCAATGATTATTGCAGCACAATGGCTTAAAAGAGGTTGGAAATAAATTATGGAGATATGGAGAAAAATATTTTGAGTTCAAACAGAACCGTGTCTGTCAAACATGAAACAAAAAAAAACATTAAAGCTGCAGAAAGCGATTGTTTGAGCCAGAGAATGACTTCATGGAAAGTCAACACATGACGCACCACAAGCTGATAACAGTGACTGCTATAAAGCTGATTTAATCAAAGCTAAATTTTTTATTGCGGCTGGCAGGGGAAAAAAAAGAAAAGATCTTACACATTCAAATATCCGACTGTTTTATTTTTGGACAATTACTTCTTTCTGGGTGGGTCTGGGATAAAATTGAGCTTAATGAGCAAACTGGTCAAAATGAAGATCTTGACGGCTAAATAATAAAGGAAGTTTGTTTAAAAAGCTTTGATAGCAGCTCATTCAATCGGAATTTAGACAGTTTATGTTAGTGGTTCAGTTTTTGTCTTACATATCTAATTCTGTAGCTTTTTTGTTTTGTAATAGTCTTTGCACAGACACCTGGAATTCGTTAAATGAAATTAATCTAAAATATCCCCACCCCCAAAAAATGTATAAGAGTATATTTACTAAAAATGCATAACATTATTATAGTGGCAAAAATGTTAAGAACTTATTTCTAATGAATGCTGTTCTTTCATATATTAGGCTAATTTTTAATATTAACAATCATAAATGTTTTCTGAGCACTAATCGTTTATTATATAACTTTGAAGGATTAAATAATCATATGACACTGGAGAATGCTTTGTTTTTTCAGCTTTGCTATAGTAGAAATATGTGAAATTTTAAAATAGAATAAAATATAAAATGTTTAATTTCAACTGCAACCTTTCCACAATATTTATTGGTTTTATTCTATTTCTGGAAATAAATTGTGCAAGAAAACTATTGTACTTACATTTTTTAATGGGTATTTTGCCATTAATAGATTGCAATTTTTTATTTAAAATGTCATTAAAATAGGTCAGTATATAATATTATGTTTATAGATCTTAAATACTGCACTGTAAAAACTGAAAACTTAAATTACAGGCTTAAATTACAAATAAATGATCTAAACGATAACATCCTTATTTGAAAATTTGCACACAAATTATCAGTAGCTTATAAAATATTTTATAAAAACATTTCACTCAAAACAGGCACCTATTAAATGGCAAATTCTGAGAACTTATTATTTTTCCTAAAGCTTTATAAATACATAGACATAAATTTTAGTCATAAAACCAACTCCTAGTCAAACAAAACCACGCATTTGCTAGCCAGATGTAATTTGCTTACATAATCTCAAATATAGTGTGACGCCCCCAGCTGTGGGAAGGTTTCAGTGAAGTGCATAACAGAACAAGCTTCTTTTATGGCATTATTTCATAAGCAGAGAGGCCTGAGGAATGTGTAGGTGTAATGACAGAGCGGGCGAAGATTACAGCGAGCGAGATGCCTGAAGTGAAGGTACTCACGCTGGTGACTCTGCGATAGATTTGAGCAGGGTTTTGACACTCGGAGTACGGGTACTCAGAGGTAGCCATCTCCAGCATGCACATCCCGAAGGCGTACACATCCACCGACTCGTCGTATTTTTCCTCGTACATCTCAGGCGCCATGAACTCAGGGGTACCTTAAATCAAAAGAACCATTCAGAACTCTCAGTGCCTGAGATCTCTACTCACCCCAGCAGGGCCGGGGGGAGGAAGGGAGAGAGGAGGAGGAGGACACCGTTGCTCCGTATGGCCCTGAGAGGAGAGAAAGAGGGGGAGCAAAAGATATGGAGATAAAAAATAAAATAAAAAAAAAGAGGAAGGGGGAAAACCGGCCTCAGTTATTTAGCAGTGAAAGAATCCAGTTTTTCTCTGCAAGGCCTTCAGATCTGACTAGTGCACAAAGCAGCCAAGCGTTATTATGCAAACAGGAAGTTGGTTTCAGCCAGACGCACGTGCGTTGGTGCAGGTTACTTTTAGAGCTGCCTGATTGGCTCCAGAACCGTGTTTATCTTTACAACACGACTGGGCCGCCAACACGTTAAATGGGGAACCGGACAGCGGTGGGCGACTAGCTATGGAACTTGATCCATGTAAACAACACAGTTATGGAAAACACATGACCGACTCACCTTTCGACCAGCCTGTAATGAGAGAAGGTTAAGCAGGTGAAAGCACAGAGCAAGGCCATAGCTAGTGAGCGGAGACTGTCGTGCACTAGCCGCGTTAAAAGGCCTCGCACAGAAAAACGAGTTATAATATAGATTCATATTTGAAATATTTCCGTTTTTTGGGCATAGGTTTGCTTGTTGACTTACCACTTACTCGCCATTTTTAGCATACTTACTGTCTGAACTGCAGGACATTAAATAATCCATACAGTGGAGTGAGACCAGCTGAGATTATAGCCCTACAGTTTAAAGGAAACAATTCTCAAAACCAAGAAAAAAAAAAACAGCTAAAAAGAAAAGAAAAAAGGAAACAGAGAGAAGGAAACCAGAAAAATATGTATCCCAATATCTAAACCATCTGAAAGGACGAACGAGGGGGGAAAAAATCTGATGAGGCAATCAGGAAAACCTTTGGAAAAAGATGTTAAGATATTACTGACAGCAAGAGAATCTCTAGGACTGTAATAATCATAGACCACAGATTCCAGACCAAAGTGTTTATTCTGTTAATACCCTGTGTGAAAAATCCCAGCAGCTATCAAACTAACAAAAGCATAAGGCTTTGTTGATACTCTAAAAGCATACATTACCCAAAACACCCTAAACTTTATGGAAACTTAAAGTGCATTTATAGGCCAATTAGTTTCAGGTGGGAAACAGCAGGATCTAAAGGTGTTCCCCCAATTTACAAGAAGTTCTCCTCTGGTTTTCCCCGGTCTCCACCCCAAATTAAACCCAGTGCCCTTGGCTGGCTGGAAAACTGTGATCTAAGGTGAACAGTGTAGCTAAGAGCTACAGCATGCCTTAAATATCTCCACATAAGTGATAGCAAATGCCCCACCTTCCCGATTTCACCTCATCATTAAAACAAGCAGTGACTTGACACATATTTTGGATTGCATATGGTGAACTGAGTTGGGAGGTGGGGAAAGCAAGAAAGTTCTAGTGCTGGGTCATACCTATAACGCTCTTAGCGAACGAAGAGCGCTTGAGGGTGGCCAGGCCCAGATCACCAATCTTAACCGAGCCGGTGGGTCCGGTGATGAAGATGTTGTCACACTTCAGGTCCCGGTGGATGATTGGTGGAGCCCTGGTGTGCAGGAAGTGCAGGCCCTTCAGGATTTGTCGGCACCAGCTTCGCAACACCTTTATCTTCATCACCTTGAAGCGCTTCAGATATCTGAGGAACAAAAAGATTGGACAATTATCCCGATGTTCTTCTTCATTGGGCAACCACAAGGATTTTAGGACCTTGACAGAGTAAAAACAAACAGCAGATGTATAAACAGAAGATGATATGAGCTTTTTCAAGTCTATTTAGACCATGAAGAGAGTGAGAAAACGCTGTACTACACAGGGTAGGGTTGCACCAGCTGTTCGTAAGTTCTTGTTTAAACTGTAAAGTTCACACTACAGTAGAGGCTCAGAAACTACTAGCTAGTTTGTAACTAAACTTGTTCTTACTTCAGATGCACCACATGCTCTTGGCAGAATGTAGTTAGTAGGCCGTAAGCTCTTCTTAAAGTAATGCATAGCCGCACTGAATGTCGTATTAAGAAGTCTTTAAATTGTTAAACGGCTAATATAATTCTGCACATATATGCTGCTCCAACTGTCCATTGAAAAAGTGTGTAAGTGTGTGTGTGTGTGTGTGTGTGTGTGTGTGTGTGTGTGTGTGTGTGGGGGGGGGGGGGGGGGGGGGGGGGGGGGGGGGGGGGGCAAATTAAATTGTTATAGTACATTACATTACAGTCAATCACTAACAAAGGACGCACATAACAGTTATCAAATGATCAAACATTAAAATAGTTTTAGTAGCCTACACTTGAAAGAACAGGGAGAAAAACCCAGTCATGAAGAAATTCTTATTTTAATTGATGGATACAAATAACACATAGCATTCCTTGCATATGAGGATCAGGCGGAATTAAACGATTACACAAAGATGCGTCTGGAAGCATCCATATGGACAGTTGCATTCTTTTCTATGACACAGCAGTAGTCCCAGATAAAACAGAGGACAACAGCATGTGAAGACGGTGGTACAGCACTTTCGTTAGATTAGCTTGGCCTAATCAAATCTTGGAGCTGAGCCACAGCCAGGATTTGGCCTTGTAATCCTCATTACAACAATCTACTCAGTTCAGGCACCAATACAGTGGGAGCTGGGTACCCTTTATCCCATAATGCCCTAGGTGAAGATGGGCACAAGCAAAACTTGAAGGCATAGTTCACTCAAACATGACATTTTACTCATTATTTACCCACTCTTGTGTGGTTTCAAACCTTTGGAGCTTCTGTTGAACACGAAAGAAGATAATTTGAAGAACTCTGAAAGTCTGTAACAATTTACTTCCATGGTAAAAAAAATATATGGAGGGCAAAGGCTACAGTTTTTTTTTTAGCTTTCTTAAAAATATTGTATTTTGTGTTCAACAAAAGAAAGTCAAATAGGTTTTAAACAAGTGAGTAAATGATGACAGAATCGTAATTTTTGGGTGAACTATCACTAACATATACAGTAGCACGGTTGACTCATCTGTTATAGGGTGTGACGCGTTTGTCTAGAGGACAATCGGATAACTGATTTTACAGATGTTTACGGATGACTGTTATTGTGACTCATGAATCAAATTCTTTCCCCTTCCTTTTCCTCTTCTCATAGTAAAAGAAAAAATGGTTGAGTAACATCAGATCAGATGGAATAGAACTGGTTTTCCAAGACAGCGTGAGAGGAGATATGGCTAGCCGAGTGTTTTTGTGTAAACAGATAACATCTGTAGTTTGCTTAGTAAGACCGAAGTGAGCATGAGTAGTGCTTTGCCCAGCAGTCGGAGGTGGGTGGTGGTACAGGTCATCTTTGATGGAGTGTGCCAGCTGACTGACAGATGGGATCTGAGCCAAGGGTAAGTCCCGAGGCGATGCGGGTGCGAGCAACAAAGCCTGATTCAAAACGGTCTCATCACTCAACACACCCAAGCAGCTCCCACAGAGCCTCAACAGGCTGTTCTCCAGCTACACCAACAACTCTCTCCACACTTCCAAAACAGTAAAGTCATTCAAAACAGTCGGTCTCTGACTTTGTAAACAGTCTAAGACCTGAAATTCTTAAGTAAACATGCATTTTGATTTCGGATTTAACTGTAATGGAGTAACAGTGCTTGAAGGGTCTGTTTGTTTATGTATGTTTCTGTCCTAAATGCTGTCCTAAAGGGCAGCCGTGGCCTAATGGTTAGGATTTTGGATCCAAAGGTCACAGGTTTGAGTCCGGGAACCAGCAGGGATTGTTGGTGTGGAGAGTAAACAAATATCCACCTCAATACCCCGGCTGAGGTGATTCCCTTGAACAAGGCACCAAACACCTAACTGCTCAGCAGGCAACCCACTTCTCAGGTTCATGAGTGTAAGTCGCTTTGGATAAAAGCGTTTGCTAAATGCATAAATATAAATGTAAGTGCTGGACTATGAAGCTTCAAAAGGTGAACCAAAACTGTAATTCTGGGTTTAGACTGCACAAAAATCAGTCAGACTTTTTTGGCACAACTGACTCAACGTACAATGTACAATAGGCACTGGAATGCAAGAGTTTATATTTTTATCTTGCATGGTGTTACAGTGGATGACAAGTGACTCAACTTATGAGATGCATCACAGCAGCCCAACAGAAAGATTAAAAAGTGTCCGTTTTTGGGGTCCTACATGCCATTAGTAACGGTGACCAACAGGAGCACAGAAGCTCCTCCGAACATATCTTTGGTCAAATTAAAAACAATAGTACTGGTGCTGCTGTGTGAAATTGTGCAAAAGAAAAGGACCATTGTCCAGCACTCATTGGTACCGCACATTGGTACAGTCTATTGACCGATTGGTACTGAAGTCGATACTTTTGACAACCCTAGTAGTTACTGCATGTTTGTTGCCCACAAAACAACAAGAATTTACTGAAGGAGTTGAAATTAGATAACCTAGTTAGGCTAACACAAAAATATTGTCTACACTTGGCATTGCTTAAACATACAGGGACACAAAGACAGACAAGCCCCTCTCTGGACAGTTAGATCTTTGATGACAAAAATGAGAACAATGATTGGTTAAGCATGGCACATGGTCTGTGGAACACTGTTTCTACCTGACCTCCTGATTGTTCTTTATCTTTGTGTTGGAGGAGCAGCCATGCAGAATGCCACACATTGCTGGGATGCCAGGGGTGACGACCACAAAGCAAGCCTATTTGTCATTTTTTTCCTTTTTCGCTCATTTCCCCATGTCTACTCCACTGCCTTTGTCTCTCCTGGAGGTAGCAGCGGTGTTCCTGCAGTAATTCGCTATCTGGCTAATTGTGCGTGACTGGGACAATGAGGATGATGGATCTCCATGTGGACTCATCCTTAAGTGTCCTGGAAACTCATGACAACAAATGATTGCAATCAAAACTTTCATTTATTCAATAAGCCTATTATACTGAATAATTCAATCTGCCTGCTCTTTTATAGTTTCAGTATTCTCCCTCAATACTTTTTTTCTTCAGTACTATTCTTTCCATAGCCTTCCAAGAAAGCCTATTGAATGTATATGCCAGAGCAACTATTTTTGATTAATTAATTAATTAAGGACAATTTAAAAATGTAAGTTCCTTGCAATGACCTCACTTTGCCTAACAGCCAGGTACCAGGGTTTATATGACTGTGTGTGTGTCAGAGCCCTCACATCCACAGGAGGGGGCTGCTGGTCCAATGTGTGGTTTATCAAACTAAAGCTTCACAAAGGGTTCAGCACCCACAATGCATGTCTCACATGGAGGTGACATGCCACTGTCGGTCTGCGATCACTCTGGTAACAGTTCAAACTCAATCGCTCTATTGTGACTGTGTTTTGTAACAGATAATCACAGCCTCTGTGGATGGTCTGCTGATGGTGATGGACATGAGGCTGGTGAAAAGCTCATTCAAAAGGCTATCCTGTTGTTGCATTTGAATGCTGTACCACAATACAATTTTAAGCACAGTGGGTGATGTGAACCGCAAAAAAAAAAAACAGGAAAAAAAAAAAAACAGAAAAAAAAAAAAAAGAGGGTTACATAAGAGATAGCCATTGAAAAATGTTTACTCACCCTGGTGTTTGATCCATTTGCATATGCCCTTCTTTCAGGCAGAAATTGTGTAATAGTCTATATAATGATTGTGAATAGCAATGAGCGTTAAACTTTAAAAGATGCAAAAGTAACAAAAAATGGTCCCATGAATATTCCAAGTGTGATTGGTATATAATAGGGTTCATTGTAAAAACTAACCTAAATTGAATGTACTATTTAACCCTAATTTTGGTGCACAACTGTGCATTCATAAGGTAATTAAACTATTGGCATGATCAGT
Source organism: Danio jaintianensis (assembly GCA_903798115.1). Classification (NCBI taxonomy): domain Eukaryota; kingdom Metazoa; phylum Chordata; class Actinopteri; order Cypriniformes; family Danionidae; genus Danio; species Danio jaintianensis. Next base: position 12,597,751 of record CAIGQV010019029.1, on the reverse strand, counting down.
GAAAAAAACACAAATGCATCATTTTGTTAAATCAAGATATTACATGAACTGACAGCCATGCACAAAGACTATTTCACTTCAATTGCATGCATGACCAGGATATTTATTTTTTTACTTTAAAGATTAGGCATTCGAGCAACTCCAGGGTGAGTAAAGGATGACCATTTACCGAAGAGTACAACACTAGCAAAATACTGAATTTTGCATCGGATCATTCATTAGCCAATAATATGATAGACAATATAATATGAAAAAGGAGTGAACACTTTCTACTCACGTTTTCAGGGTTCCTGATGTCATGAGCTCCGTCACCAGAACTATGCACTTCCTCCCTTTGGAAGGCGATTCCCATGAATCATAAAAACGCACAATGTTTGGGTGCTGCAGGCCTTTCAGCATGCCGGCCTCTTCCTTGAACCGCTGGCGTTCTGATCTGGACAGCTTCCGATCCTGAAATATTAAGAATAGAAAAAGAAGAAACTTTAATCCACATACTTAATTTGAATGTCACTATTTATTGTATTTTAATACATTTATGAAAACACTGAATTGATAAGCATTACAGATGTGCCTTAAATGAAACACAATGGTTTTATGTTAAACCACTGAGGCTCATGAGGGAACTAGCCAGGATCCACTCAACCTTAAATACTGTAATCCAACCCCAGATTCCTGCTAGACCTCCAAAAGAGCCCCTATACACAAAGCATAAAGCACAGGAGGGGGACAAGACTCATCTAGTTTAAACACAAAGTGGTGCTCTTATCCTGTGCTTAATCCCTGTACGGACCACACACACAAAACAAAAAGGCAAAAGCTTGGTGTAACGGGTTCAACATGACCGGTCATGGAAAAACGACACTACATCATCTCCCCTGACTTCCTAACCTATCCAAAAAACCTCTCTGATATTGGATCCAGGAGAGCATGACCTGCCCAATCACAACAGTGTCAGGAAGACAGAGTTTTTTGGATGGAACGCACCACCCTGTGCATGAGGGTATTCAAGCGTTGACATCACAGTTCCTTTCCGGTCATGCTGAGCCCTTATCAGCAGTTTAAACAGTGTGCGCAAGCCTGATCATTAGTCATTATTATGATTGCTCCGGCAGCCGCCATGCAGTGATGAATTAATCCAGTGGCACTTTTTGGGAAAAAAAGGCTACTTTTCCGTGGCCTACTTTTACACAACCTCGGGGCTTAAATCATAAGCATTACATGAGCACTAATTCCATTCTCTAAAAAAAAAAAAAAAAAAGAGTTGCCCTGCATACCTGGCGGCCAATTGCATCATGCATTTCATCAAAGCTATACGTAAGAGTTCAGTGCATTAGGACACCTATAGACGCTCTGGCTATCTGCAACTAGTTTATTCTGTGTCATTGATGTGCTGCCATTAGAGAATGCTGATGGTGGCATTCTTTCTCTACATTAATGCAGACAGTCATTCATTTCCCAAATGCACTAACAACCGTACTAGCAGCAGGCATCTGCAACCCATTAAG
>CAIGQV010019029.1:12532993-12596146 GCA_903798115.1 Danio jaintianensis | reverse complement strand
GAGAGAGAGAGAGAGAGAGAGAGAGAGAGAGAGAGAGAGAGAGAGCGAGAGAGGCGATTCAGCTCTAGATTGGGCAATGAAAGTGTAAAAACTATTGACCAAGGTGCAGAGCAACACAAGTAGAGAGGAAGCGTGATGAAGCTGACAAATCAGAGTGAGAAAAAAAGAAAAACACACACTTGCAAATGCTTTGCAGTGCATTGCAAGCATGCATCCCTGTTGTGCATGCCTGCATACTGTGGTGGTATTAAGGTAGTTAGCTATAAACATGCTGACCGTTTAACTGACTTTAACTTGCTCCAACTTGATTTCAAAGTGAAAAATAACTGCAAAAGATAGTCCATGCTAATTGCAGCTATGCTACACTTTTGATGCAAAACTAAGGGTTTTCACCACCTGATGTATAAAAAATATATATATCATGAAAATTGCTAGAGTCACTGCATTATGCAAGCCATGCCAATAGTTGTTGACGTGGCTTTGTAAAGAAAAATTACTTGTATGCACAAATACAAACCATTAATCTATCACTATGATTGACTATAGACATAATATGCATGAGTGATGTCACCATTTTCACACAAATCAATTTAGTAGTATACAAAAAGATAAAGCTATAATTTAAAAAAAAACTCATTTTTTTTTTATTATTTAAATGAAAGGTCAAAATTATTTTCCCATTTTAACTGAAAATGATGTTGTGTACATGGTCTTGAGTTTGGAAGTACTTATGTACTTGCATACAGTATAATTGTGGGCCCACAGAGCACATTTGGAGGTCAGACTTAAAGAAAAACGAAGATCTGAGTCTGGTCTCTGCAAACATAAGCCATGTTATCTCCTATCTCTCTTCATCTTTAGGTAATCTAATCAATGGCTGATAAGGCCGGACAAAGGAAGAGGTCTTCTGCAGCATGCATGGGGTTGCAGCTTTGCTAGACTCTCTTGATGTCTGGAGCAAATAGAAAATGAAGAAAAAAAGCACATTGATTGCGACTTAAATGGAGATTTTGCACTCACCCGTGCTGATAAGATACAGGAAGGATAAACAAGTGTGAGTGAGTGGGCGAGCGTGAGAGAGAGAGAATAAGGGAAGTGATGCGTTTAACTTTGGCACCTCATGCATGCTTGTCTTGGCAAACCGCAAGCGTCACTTTTAGCACTTCGCTTCTCAAAATAAAAACACAGGTGCTTGTGCTCTTTTCAGTCATGTGATACAAATAATTGAGGTTTCGGTTACATGAATAAACAGCTAAAGCAGACCACATACTGTAGGATTAACTATATAAAACTGACCAATCGAAAAAGGAAATCCTAAGCATATATGGGTCAACGATGAATAAGGGTTTCTCATGAATAAACATCAGAACAAAAAAAGATGTTCCTGTTTAGTTCTTTTTTTCTGAGCATAAAATAATGACAATCATTTATTCCATGATTTACAGAAGACACTCAAGAAAATGTCATTCAGTGGAGCATTAATTAACATACCAAACTAATATTGTCTGGCATATTTAAGAACAATTCTGACTTTAAAAGACAAATTTATTGCCATTTTAAATCTTTTTACTTTGCCCCAATCCTTTGGTAATAGTATAGTAATAGGTCAGAATATGTAAGCATTACAGTAGACACTTTGATTTAATGTGCGTTTGATACAATCACTTTAGTAAATGTGATTTGATGCAGACACCATTATAATTTTTTTTACCCATATATAGTTATTTAAACATTTATTTATATATAAATATTAGACATAACCTTTTTTTTTTTTTTTTTTTCAAAAGACAGCTGAAAATACATCTTCAGTAGTAAAAGACTGAACTATAATAAACCAATTTAAAAAAAATTATACCCATTTTCCTTAAATGATGTTAAAGGTATAAATTTGCTTCAAAACCCAAATGGTAGGGTATGTGGGCGGAAGAAAGAGATGAAGCGATGACATGTATGTCCTTATCTCACAGGCAAACAGGTCAGTTTTTTTATCTCTACTTCTGCTAAGTCAGTCATGTGACCTTGTGCACAGACAGTTCAGTGAACAATCAGCTGTTTACTCGAATGTCAAACAAACACCACACAAAGTCTCGGTCTGCACCCCTGGCCTGGCACAGAGATAACTGGGGCTGTGGTGCCCCCAGGTCTGTAAACAGCCCAGAAAATACTGCAGTAACCAGATACAGTAGCGAGCTTTCTAGAAAACTCACCGCTGCTTGTTTCTCAGAAAAAAGTCTAATGCTAATACAATAATGATAATGGATATGATGCCAACCCTTGAAACTTTTTCTCAGAAGGCTGAGACATTTTACCACAGTGCTATTTTCACAGAGCAATGGGACAGATAGTGTTCGGCCTGTTGAGCAGCATCAGTGCAGATGGGAGTCTTTCACCTGATAGTTTTTTCCAGAAGTTATGTGGGTGCACAATAAGACGCCCAAATGCTCATGGACATGGCGGAAACTGGATCAAAGAAGCTCCAACCACATCACAGGGCTCCACTAAATTAGTAGTAAGAGCAAAATGAATGTCGTATTAATGAGTGGATCAAATATGCAGAGCAGGCTGAGAACGAGGCAGCTGTGAGTTGCCTCTGAATAACAGCGCACTTGAATAACCTCTAAGATTTGCATTTGTAAAAAGGCAAATAAAACGGATTGGCATGACTCATGCTAGCGGGTTGCATAGCATTCTCGTAGGCAATGCCAGTGGGGAATGGAGCAAACGGTAGATCAAAGCGTTTGAGATAAGAGTTGGCTTCGGCAAATGTGAACCTCAACAGTTAGAGATAAAACTAAAGGCTCCTGAACTCTGGGATGGCTACCATGTGCGCAATGGGTCAGGCGATGCTCGAGTACAAACAAAGGTTGCGTCAACCAAACAAATTCTGTCATCTACAAAAAAATAAATAAATAAATAAAATAATAATAATAAAACACAGATAATTCAAATATTGTAATTACCCTCCTTAATGGACATTGCCAAATTCATGGTACAGTATATTATTCAATATAATGTATAAAAATATTGTTTGCTTAATTTATTATAGATTTAGACATGTATTTTTAAATATACATTCCAATAAATTATATAATACATACTGATATTTTTGGTTTACACCCTTGGGTTTACATTTTGCAGCTACAGAAGCAACAGTATGAGCAAGTGTGAGTAAAAAAGGAAGAGCCCCACTTTGAATTATTGTATATACAACTGTTTCTCTAAAACACTCTGACATGTCAACAAGTAAATTTAGTACTATTTAAATTCTTAAAGGAAGTAAAATGTGCAGTCCAACTTTTTGTAAGATCCATAATATAACACAAATATTACAATGTCATGTTTTTTATAAGCCTACAGAATGAGCACGCCTCGCAATTGCAACAAACTACTAGAGTTAGAAAGGTTGTATTTATAATCGCATGGCTATCATCATTGAGGGTTTTCTTTTAAGGCTCGGTTGTAATTGGCTGCAGGGCTCTGGCAAAACATAGAGGCCTCCATAAGCTCAATTTCACTGCAATAGGAGGAAGTGTTGAGCCTCTGAGTGCAGACAGCTGCTCATCTCTCTGTGTCTGTCAGGCTACAGATCTAATGATTCGCATCAGGCCGTGAACACATCTTTTAAAACGCTGCCTGACGATCCATGCTAAAGTTCACTTAAGCAGGGGACTTCCCAAAGTTTACAGAACAGCCAGCTGCTTTTCATATGCTGCTGATCCATTTCTGTATCTTACGCTCATATAAAACAGTTAATCCTTATTCAGAGAACGCTAACACAATCATGGAGTGACGACCACATCCTCGGTTACGCTTGCGCTGCAATATGTCACATCTGTCCAATCTTGTGCCAAAAAAAGAGCGAAGGGGGAAAAAAAAAAAAACTGGCTCCAGGCCTTGGTTTCTAGGAACACAAATCCATATCTGTGACAGTACTTTTCCACAATAATGGGATCCAAACTGCAGAACCTTGTTTTGGGCCTCATGTTTGGCAGCAGAGTCAGAAGCACTGCAAAGTGAACAACAAGTGCGGGTTTTGACGTAAGAGATTAAGGTGGTAGTAAATTGGCAGTGTGAACATTAAAGCCAACTGCTCTAGAGAGGTACATACAAAGCTCAGATTCAAGCATTGCTGAGTTTTAAAATTAGTCTGGAGAACAAAACAATTATTATTATTTTTAATCGTGACCCAAGTCAAGCAAATGTTACAATTTCTTCCTTTTCCAGGCAAATCTGCCCCAAGTCCTTCACAAAAAATCAATTTACAGGCTTTTATAGACAACCCAGGAAGTCAGGAAAGGTTTAGTTTTATGTTCGCTATCTAACCATTCACAGATTGGCGATAAAGCCTGAATTATACTTCTGCATCTCATGATCGCTGTAACCCACGGCACATGCCTTGCATTTATACTTCTGCGTTCTGTTTATGTTGATCTGCAATAACGCTTCCTTCACTTTCTATGTTCCTCTGTGTCGAGTTACTTCACGGGTGTTTTGTTTACACCAGAAATACCCGTAATGCTACCTATCTGTACAAGTAGCTCAAACTCGCTCATTCAGAGGCGGGCAACAACTTTAAATTATAAGGTAAACACAAAACTAAAGTATCCAATTGGAGCTCCTCCCCGGACTTGACACTTGTTAAATATCCGCTCCAACATGCTTGCTCCTCTCCCGGACTCTCAGCCCTGTCTACATTATTCAACGCTACCAAGCTGACCAATCACAGAGCTTGGGCTACGTGTCATCGCAACGTGTAGTGTAGCATTTTTTGAGAGGTGCGCGTCAGGATCGGCATCAGCCACGGTGAAGGGTATGCGACCATCGACACGGAAGTATTAATCAGCCCTAAGAAGGCAATTAATACGTGTTCTTACAAATAAGCCCTTATACAACAGCTATATTAAACATGCAGTAAGGATTTTTTTAATGGCTTCACAGTGCACACCATCATGAAATGTGAAAATACACTAACATGAATCAAGAATACCAGGATTGAAATGCAATGCAATGCAATGCAATGCCATGCAAGATCCAAGATAAGTTTTTCTGACCAGCAGGTCATTAATCCATTAATTGTAACTCAAGACATTTAAAAACTATTACCCCATTTGAGGTGACAGTAATGCAAGAATTTATGTTAAGTATGCCACATGTTCACTTGCAATGTGTTGGCTAAGCATCTATACACTTGCATAGAGTATTTTAGTGGCCTTACTCTAGCAATCACTGAGCAGCTTCATCATTCACCGGTGTACTTCCTGAAGCGATTGTGGGCATGCAGAGCACTTAGTCAGAGTTAATGGAAAGACAAAGATTCCAGCCTCCAGGGGGACCTCATTCCCTGAGATCTCTGCAGGATTCATATTTCACAAACACGGGCGCCAGTCAAACAGTGATTCTAAAAATACCATCCACTACCCCTCCCCTGCTCAACCGTAGTGTGCAGGGCATCCAGTAGACAATTTCAAATCCAAACCAAAGCTATTCCCAAAATACATCAAGAAAAGCCAAATAAGAGGAAATGACGATAATATAAACTGCACCTCAGAGAGGTTAAAAATCTGGGTCCATTAATTGTGCATGGACTGAGTGAAGGAATAATCAGCTTAGCTGCTGTGATGTGCTTGATAACTGTATGAGCAACCCGGCTGATGGACAGACTCCATCACATGACTGCCTAAAAGCCTGTGCTCCATTTTCCAGCAGCACTTAGTAATGGCCATGACAGGAGTTTAATACAGTAAGAAGCACATCCACGAGGCACACATGCACAGTCTTTGTTATGCATGCTGCCTTGATGAAGTGGAAAAAGGGCATTGGCTCAACATGGAGCCTTCTGGGTGTTTGGGAGCCAAAGAACGACTGATCATGGGTTTAGAAATCCCCACAGTTACACAGACTCCACCGATGACTCCTCTCATGACTGCTGTGCTCTCGCTGTTGCAAACCATTGTAAACATCATAAGACTTTCATTTGACATCTGAACAGTCTGAATCAGTGCGTTCAATCAATGGTCTACTTGTCGTACTGAATCCTGTTTTCCGTCTGCAGGTTTAGAGATGCATAAAAAAATCTATTAAAGCAGAAATCATAATTCTGCCTGCTGCAGCTATTTGAAGAAAATATCTATTAATAGAAGAAATGTTTCTGAAGGTGATGATCTAATAATAAAAAGTATTGTTTGTATTGTAAATATAAAAAAATCTAGTTATTTCCACCTCACTATTTAAAAAAAAAAGGATGTCCCAGCTGGTGAGATGTTGGCGATTTGTTTACGAGAAGAAAATGTTTACTGGATCTCTCACTCTGGTCACATGAAGTCCGGGTCATTGGTTCAAATTTCTCAACCGACGCATCTCGTGCCTTCTCATTAACCAAACATAACCATTTAGGACAGCTCAGCGCCTTCCTTAATGTTCGTTTGAAACCGTCCTTCACTTCAAACTTCAAAGTGTGTCAAAGAAAAGTTCTGATAAACACAAAAATTTGTTTTTAATTTACTTGTCCTCAGGCAATCCAATTTACTTGTCCTCCAGCATGAACTCTGCCATTTCATGGAGGTTAGCCAATCAGGAGTAATGACATTTATGTATTGCAGCCTTGTAGGTGCAGGAGCATGAAAAATAAATGAATAAAATATTGTTTCATTCTAAGAGCCACACAATGGAAAATCCCAACTTGGACTAATATTATAAATGGCCCCTAGGGTGGAAAATGAAATGCTAGAAGTGCTGTTCAAGGGTCCTTTAAGCAAAAAAGTCCAGTTGATTGAGAAAAAGTAGCACAGCAGTGATTGCTTTGCCCTGTGAGCAGTGTTTGCGATAACCTCCTATGAAGTCGTCAAGCCACAGAGGTCCCCGAGGGGTTTACAGAGAAGAGAAATGACAGAGGAAATGAAAACGGAAAAATGCAACAGTCAGGCATCTGCACTGAATAAGAGTGAACAGTTGTTCCTTGAAACAACACTGAAATGACTGCAAAAACCAAGTCATCTAGAACTAAAACAGGCACTGAATGTTGGACTACAATTACAGAAGGAAAACTAAAAGACCCAAAGATTTGCCATCAATCTGCATTCAACAGACTGTTCAAAACCAAGGGCCATGTGTTTAGTGTGACCTTTTTTTTTTGGGAAGTGCAGTTTACCCCCCAGGGTCACTTGGTGGAGAGCAGAAGGTTTATAATTCTATTATCTTCTAATGAACATTTCAGTTGTCTCGATTAGAGTTATGCTTGCTGCGAGGTAAACTGAGGTCAAGGTAAAGGTCTTGTGAGGAATTTCAGCTGTTCTGCCTCTGACACATTGCGGGTTATAGAAAAAGCTCTGTAATAAAACTAGACTCAAATTTTTTATAGTGATATACTGTTAGTAGAATTCTTCTACAAACTAACTGATAGTTATTCAACAAAAAGCAAAAAAACTATAACTGCCCATTGCATAAAACATCAAAGACCTCCAAAAAGTGAATAATGCATTATTCAATAAATGCTCACAATGGGCGATTTGAAATCTGACAGTAATTGTATTGAAATTCAATGTTCAATGCTGTGAGTTTGTTATAAAAGCAGAAGGCACAAGGTCTTCTCTTTTTACAATGCACCCACACAGCATTTTGTGACAGAGAGAGGACTAGTATGAATCTTCAGAATACATTAACCCTGAATCATAAAAACAAAAGTTATATGACTAATTGTAATAATAACAAACTCAAAATTTTAATTATTGAGGCAACAATAAACTGTAAAGGAAATAAAAATCAAACCAATGAATATGTCAGTTATCAGAGGTGCTATTGTAGTACTAAAATACTAATAAAATTATATGCTTCTCTTTGAGACCTTAAGGGACTCAACCAACATTAGCTAAGAAATCCTAGAAACACTCAAAGAATCGCTATACTGTTCCAATGAATCATTAATTAGGCTCATAGTCCAAGGACATGGCTTGGCTCTTGAACAAATAATACTCCATTTACCTTCTAAGTGCTTCTAAATTTGCAATAGGTACTGTCCAGGTCAATAATGTCTTTCCTCCATAATAAAATTAAAATGCATATTTGTCATCTGCGTTAAAGCATGCATTTTTATGAGCAAAGCATTTACATTGTGACTCTAAAAGTGGAAGATCAACCAATATTTTACATTATGGATTCCCACATTCAGTCCAACCTTGGCCTCATATAGCACCAAACTAGCTCAGTGCATAACCCAAGCTATAAATAAACTGAAAACAATACAAGAGGAAAAAGGAATGCATAAGAGGAAAAAAAAAACTAGACAGAGACAGATCAAGATGAGGAGAGCAGCAGTGTAAGCTAAAATAAGGCCCTTTCATGGTCTCGCTTTGAACGAGATCCATGTGTCCCAGAGCGCTGTGTGGCCCGCTATGTGGGTCAGAACGACAAGGCACATCTTCAGTACATCTCTCCGCCTGTCACAGGCTTTGGGCTGCGAGGTCAGGAGGTGATGAGCTCTCCATCAGAGACAAGCACACAGCAGTCTAGTGTCACCCAGAGACAAGCACCATTGTTCTGAAGGCAGACCAGACATTTACTAAAAACCTGCATGTCGTCTACTTCCACAACAGACTTTCTTGATTTCTGGACTCAATCCCCTCCCATTCCCCATGGCCCAATCCATCTTCCATTGAAATAAAACCGAGCTTTAGGCAGGGGTGCATGGTGTGAATGTTGAAGAGGTTTAGGGTGACAATCTCGATTTTTTTTTTTTCTGAGGTTGTTTTTTTTCACATGGCTGAAATATTTGGTGTGACACACCGCTAATAAATCATAAAACAAGAAGCTATGGGGCGGGTCATGTCATAACATGAATAAAGATATTGACATCTACATTGTGATTAAGTTTCAAAACTTGAGACAAATGGAATAACTAAGAACTTAGGTCATGCCCTGCATTTCAACAATAATTAGTAAGATACCACAAATTAAAGATTTCCGGAACTTTAGAGACATTTCAAATCCCGTAATCCTATGATCGCCAAGGGAATGTGTAGGCTTATCGGCATACTGAACTCTAGCCTCTCTTATCCATGATAAAGCTCCTTTTAATCAATATAATTGCTTGTTTTTTTTTAATTTGTCACAACCTGAGTAGAGACAAAACAATCCATTTGTGAGACAATGGTCTACTTGTCGTACAGCAATAATGAAAAAAATCACCTTAAAAGATGTACTCAAGTTTTTACAATGCTACTGTAATTGCCAAAAAGCTGTCTGAGAAAAATGATTAATGTTGCTTAACAAATCCCTGATCAGAAATTAAGAATAATCCAAGGCTAGACAGAATAATGCACAAAATCTGCAGGTTACAGTAACATTCACAACTATTCTGCAAAGCTTTATTGATTGGGTTATGAATCAAAATACTGAACACTGAAAATGTGGGATACTTGGACACAAAAACGATAATTTAGTAAATGAAATGTTTTTTTAGACTTACTACCTTCTTTTATTGTATGGACAACAACATTATTTTTGAAGAAAAAGTCATACAGTTAGTAGGCAAGCATATTAATTATCATTTCATTTCATTTCTTGGATTTGATTCTTTGATTTACCTCCTTCACAGAAAACAGAACAATCTAAATGGACCAAATTCAAGTGTCAGATATCATTACATACCATACCTATAAAACATGCCCTGTCAAAAAAAAATAAATAAATAAAAAAAATACTCCCTTTCAAAGAATCAAACCCCATATAAATCAAGACACACTCGCATTTAAAAGCTCACAACCCAAGCTGTCCATAGAGCCAGTCATAATCCCCACCAGCCCCGAGGGGGATATAAAAGGATAACGTAGGTCCTGGCTCTGTACTTTGCTCTGTACACCTCCACACTCTCAAAAGCCTCTCTAAAGCACAGCACACGCGCCCCCTCAATTATACAGGGATTAGATGCACTGCAAGATGAAAAAAAAGCTTGAGTGCATCGCACCCTCTGCACTTTAATAGCTAGAGCATCTAAGTACATAAACCAAGCAAATGAGACCCAACTTAGAACAACGATGACCTTTTATGTCTTTCATAAGACCTTTTTTCCACCTACATGTTGCACTATTTAAAGTTGTCACATGACAAGTCACCAAATCAAGAAGTAAACCTAACTGCATATTTAACGAAGCAAACTGACACCCATACATTTGTCCATCTCTAACACATAACACAATCAAATAATATCTTATGAGCAGAAGCATGTCCAATTTGAATATCTTTAGCAGAAGATTTGGTTTGGATCACAGTAACATGCTCCTGTTACATTCCGGCTATGGTTAAACTATTCCATATGAGCGTTCCTCGCTGCCAAGTGGCTGTTCATGCAGCACACTAACCCACTTTCCACAGTGACCCCTGATTTAAAGTGTGGAAGATTATGACCAACTACAAAAAATAAATGCAACAGATTGTCTCATGGTAAGCGTTAGAGTAGCCGAGCAAATACACTGGGACTTAGAGCACACAGTTCGACATGTTCACCTCACCCGATGACAGCAAGCCATTGAGCAACAGCTTGTGTACATAGGAGCTTGAAAAGTCCCCTGCAATAACTCATCTCTCACCCTCATTCTTTCCACCTAATGTCCTATTGTCAAAGGCAGGGCAGGTACTTTGTCATGGACGCACCATGCTCTTCTTATTTAAATGTCCCTTTAAAAAAAGACTGCAAGCTTAGCGTGTACTGCTCTGAAAAACATGCAGATAGAAATCACATCCCATATAGGGGCAGGTGTTAGTGCATCCCAATTACCCAACAGCCTGAAAGCTTTGGAACACCATGCCACACACCTGTTGAAAACTTGGGATCAGTGCACTTTTGCTTATAGTTTAAATGGTTTCATTTAAAAATCTTTCAAAATCTTGTCGACTCTACAACTTGAGTGACCTCATGCCATTATAAGACTACCAAGGATACCATCAAGGCTTACATTATAAAATCAATTTAAAAATATATAGCAGAGTAGTAGCGTTCCGCACTGGCTCACTGTTCTTAAAATAGCTTAAACTAGTCTGCTGGATCATGGATGGACAAGCTAAGACATGCACAACAGAACAGCATTCTTGGTATCACTTTGAGGGTATCTGAAAACGCACTGTGAGAACTGTCAACCATTAGACAGGTTTGTTTATGGGGGTCTTAAGTGCATTAATCTTTTGCCACAGGGTTTGCCAGTAGAGGAAGGATGCCTATTGGACCATCAGTTTCCACAGTCTAAATATTTCATTCACATGCTGAATATCCAATAAGACGAAAATGTAGGTCAAAGTGAAATAAAGCTTAATCACTATGAGCAATATGCTCAGTCAGAGATTTTAAACAGATTTGTTATCTGGCTGGGCAGTTGAAAATGAGTTCATAATGACTGTGATTCTGATTTATTGCTAATTTGGAAATCAGCATCCCTTACCTAATGAACAAGCCCAAATCATTTCACAGAAAAAAAAAAAATCAGTAAATTATACTCTTATACAACATACAAGAAGTAACTGTTAAGAAAATGAAAACTGCTTAATTATGGATACATGAGTAACATTCGGGTTTACTTCCTTTAAAAAGAGATTTAAATGGTACAAATCATGGTGAAAGTGGACCATAAGAATGGAAATGAGAACTTGCTAAAAGAGGCTAGATTTCAGAACAAAGTCGCCACAGAGGAAAGGACATGTCAGTCTGTCTTCCATTGATAAAATGAAAAACTCTAAATTCAGCAATTTAATTACTCGTTATAACATACAGAATAGCAACACAAATTGTAAAACTACTTAGTAATGTAGAAAGTAATAGGATGACCTACACTGAGCACGACAGATGTATCTGAATAATCCCTCATGGTTTTGCATTAGTCTTTTAAATTCTCCAAAAAAGAAAGGACTGCAAAACAGTCATTTTATGATTGAAACATTTATGAATAATAACGCTGTATGATCATAAACCTTGGCTGTGAATTCCGCAAGCTAAGGAGGAATGCACAATATCTCTGGGCCATACATTAGGACATCCATTAGGAGTCTGCTTTTCGTCTAGATAAAAAAAAACAGATGTTACTTTGATAATTGTATCCAAATTAGTATTGGGTCATGACATGGTTAAAAAAAGGAGCGATAGGAATAGAGGTTTTTGCGATCTAAGAGTCATGCTGGGATACCTCTTAAGGTGCAATTCAAATCTTGAAGAAAATGTAACAATAGTTATCTAGATTTGGGCCATGTCTACAACATTCTATATTTTATATGATTTGTTTTGAAGCAAGCGTTTTGATTGTACTTTCACAGGGTGTACAGACCTCCTCAGCCAAAGACGATATTTCACCATGAGGTATATCTACTTATTACTAATGATGTCTCAATGCCACCGTTGTCTCCTCCTGAAGCCATTAACAGGAGCTAATGCTTGTAAAACAACACAGAAGATAGACATACCTGCCCAAATACCCCAATCTAAAGCCTTGGGCATTCAGATTATTATGTAACAAAGACATCACAACGTTACTCAGCATGATCTTGCATCAGTATCACAAACCTCTGCAGTCACCTCAGAGTGAACTCCAAGAACACACAGTCTGTTTTCAAATCACCCACTTCAGATATGAAAAGATGAGGAGGGGGGTCTTCAAAGGACTTGAGTTTTTTAAGCTGTGGGAGGTGGGGACAAAGTTAATAGGACATGTGGTGAGGAACTTTTATGAGTAGCAGGCTATTTGTAGATGAAAGGGAGAAAGGACAAGTACAGGCACAATTCTTGTCTGCCTGTGGCATTGACACTAATATACACCTTTGCTTTCTGTAACAATGTCCCTGAATGAAGCTGGCTCACCTGCATGCTTCCATGAACAGCACTAAGCCTGCAATTTTAATGGAGCAAATCATGAGCAATTAGCTTGTGCCAGGAGCATCAGCCATTAGAGACAAGTAAAATAAAGATTCTATCATTAGTTCCAACTGTGGTTAGGTCTGTAGCTCTATTAGAGGAAGTGAAAATATTCAGGGTCTATAAGAAAGATCATTTAAAGATACTTTCGATGGTGGTGGCTTGTGGTATGGGACTTGCACTAAGAAGGGCTATCAGTGGCCACATTTAAAAATGCATCAAAATATCCAAACAAGTGAAAACAGTTCTCACTAATTTTTCTGAGCCACTTGAGATGTATAACGTTAATAAAGGTATAAAGACTCTTGGCTTAAAGTTCTGTCAAGTAATGCAGTGAAACATATTTTTAAACGTGTCAAAGTTTCCAAATACTTCTACAGGCCACTGAAATATGTGAACGTGAAGTACGTGGAGCACTAAAGAAGTTGTCAGGTAACTCTTTAAATAAATGCAGGTGGTTTGAGCAGTACTATGAATGACAGTTTGCATAGCTGTATTCAGAAATGTTTGACTTGTGCCACCTTCCAGAAGCATGAGCAAACATTGCACAAGTAAGAAGGTTCAATGAAAGACATGCTCTGTGATATTCTGTTGAACACAACACATGGTAGAGCATTCCTTGGAATATATGTAGGTAGTGGAACAATCTATGAATTTAGATGATGCTATTACTGGAGGTCTGACTTGCAGATTCACCTGCAGGAGGAAATAGGCAGTTTCCAAATAATCTAAAAAGCCCCACTCCTTTAGGATTCCAGAACAATGATTACATCAGTGGCAAAAGTTCACAAGGGGTCACAAAAACAAGGGACCTGAAAAACAAGTGAAAAAAGGAGGAGCACACAAATAGAGCTTTATTTCAAAGAGGCCTCTGGATCAGTCCAATATCACATGCTTATGGTATGCTGAGTTGATATAAATCTTATTCATAGCTGCTCATCGCTAGGCAAATAAGCCAAATTTATTGCTGCAGACAACTTGGTGAAACGAACAGATAACTCCTACAAAAAGCAAGGCTGTTATTTCTTCAGGGTGTTTCCCTATAAGGCTTGATGATAAACTACAGCTCCCTGCTGAGACCTTACTGAGCCATTCATGTGGTGTGAAGATCCTTGAATGGAGAATGGTGTGGCGATGAGTTCATTCGGAAGTAACAGATGTCCTGATATGCATGTAAAAACACTTAAATTAAACTTGTTACTCATTAAAAACTCAACATTTGGGCAATCATTTTTGCCATATTATATTACAATGTGCTTTACAGATACAATCAAAATGATTGAAACAATGATAAAGACACTGCATGACATGTTAGGGTTTTATCAATCTGAATCTTACATCAGTTTTAAAACAGCCCCAGGCTGACTCAACTGATGAGTGATCTTAGCCAATCCTACTTTTTCGTCAAGCTTGTTGCCACATGACTGGCGATGTGACACTGGCATGTTGCTGTTTTTGCAAACCCTCATGACACGTAATAATCTTCCCATTTTTTAATGCCATTTAGGGTATGTGACCAAAGCATTCACAACTTGTAATCTTGAATCTTGGAGCTGGAGGGTTTTACAATTTTGAAACAATAAACAATTTTACATGCATCTGGAGTGTGCCTGATTACACCTGCTATGCAGATAGCAACTTTTACCTTAACAGGAAGACCTTATAAGATTTGTTGTGATAGGAACAATGTCACCAGGTGATTAACAACAATGATTATCATTCATCAGTGCAACAGCAGCTACTGTGTCCTCTGTTGCATTCATAGTATGGTATTTCCCACCTTGAGTCAGACCCAATGTGATTTTACCATGCATTGCCAAGACAGTGTTCACATGGCAAAACATGCGTGGATATGCGATTAGGCAAACACTCACTGCCTTTGTGCAGTATACTTGCTGCCCTTCATTGCGGAAATGGTGCAAGTGACCAGCAGTAGGCTGAATCAGCTTGTGTGCTGACAGTCACAGGGAAGTTTGAGACTCGTAACGTGGTTAATCTGATAGCAGCAACAACCTCCATTGAGAGCATACTTCCTACAGGATGTGACTCACGATTGTGAGAATGTTTGAGATGCAGTTACAGATTCACATCCGGTAGGGTAACATTCTTTTTTTTTAAATGCTAAAAATGTGCAAATCTTTCAAAAACTCTCTGCCAGCAGATCTTGTTTAATTAGTGGATAAGCATACTTGGCAGACACTGAAAAATCACTGAAAAGTCAAATGCAATTGACAGTGACTATATTTCTGGAACAGGGTGCAATTGGAAATGTTCATTGTCACCCATAGCCTCTTTTAGGGCTGAACAATAAAGAACTTATTGAATCCAGCAGATTTTCCTGTTCCTGGAAGGACTCGGTCCTGCACAGTTTAGCTCAGGGGTGTCCAGGCCTGCTTCTGGAGGACCACTGGCTCTGGATATTTTAGCTTATAGCCCAATTAAAGAAACCTAAGTCAGCTAATCAATGTCTTACCAGACAGACATGTCTAAGTAAGGTGGAGTTAAAATCTACAGGACAGTGGCCCTCCTGGACAGTTTATATACCCCCCCTCCCCCCTTACTAGAACAAGGTGTCCAATCTAGGTTCTGCAAATTCAATGTTACTAGCTTCAACCAGTTCCAACATACTTCTCTAAAAACTTTTTAGTAAGTCTGAAGACCTTGATTAGCTGGTTCAGGTGTGTATTTAAAACTGTGCAGAACAATTGTGCTCCAGAAACAGGTTTGGACACTGCTGGCTGCACCAGAAATCTTTGGCCAGTGTCTTGGAGCTGGTTAAAATTAACTCTGCAGGACAGTGGTCAGGACAGCCACAACCAAGAGGTTTAGTGCAATCTGAGACACTGGGTAATGAAAGACATCTGAGCTATGAGTACTGTTGCAAAAGCTGTCAAAATTGCAAACACTGCAACACTGTCAATCAGCCACAGTCAATAAGCTCTCAAAATGTAATTTAAAGAAAAAACTTTATTCCATATGGGCTGAAAAGAGCAAGGGCCATTTGGCCATAGAAAGGGGGGGGGGGCTCACGGGGTTCCCTGACCTGACCTTTTGGTGTCCATTGCCGATCCATAGTCATTTAGGGCTGACGCCATGAGGAACCTGATAGCCACCTAAGCCTCCTTTCTACCCCTCATCCACATTTTCAATCAGCCAGGGCCATATGCCAAATTTCTACACATGGTGCTGGTTTGCTGGTTAGAGCAGGGCCCCCCCAAGGATGGGGCAACAGAGGTATCATGCTCCTGAATAGTCAACCCTGACTATTGTGTTGAGCTGTAAGTACAATAAGGAACACTACAAGCAGTTAAAATCCTCCATGATCAATCAAAAGAGGTTAGAGTAAAGAAAATGTGTAAAAGGTAGTAGTGTGTGATGGGCTGGGGGGTCTGCATTCGACTAATTTTTCTCAATCCTGAGAGAGATGAGCCAAAGCATCTATATAAAGTGGTTTTAGTTACATTCATCTCTACATAAAAATAGAAAAAAAGGAGAGCCTGTTCTGTGAAAAGTCTCACTTTTTCTGGAGAAAAAATAATGACTGCAGTGATCTGACCAGCTCTCCTACTGTGCCTTTTATTGGGAGATTCTGTGGTAGAAGCCAGTGAGTTTGCGAAGCCTATTCTTCTTGGAGTGATTTGAAGATTACAGTCTGTGTGTTTAGGGCTGAACTCAAAGAAAAGAGTTTCTGAGATTATGGTCTGCATTTGTAATAGGGCTCTGTGTGGTGTTATAGGTTCCAGTGACCCAGTTTTGCACCACCCTATAGTTTAGCTGTCAGAATTGCCCTCAAAATCACAATAAATAAATCCATTACAATTCTATTATTATTAATGAAAAGTTGTATGACTTTGCAAGGAACACAAAGCAAGAGGTTTAGCAACATATCTCATGTATGTTTCTCATGCAATTTACAGAGAAACAGAACAGATAATTTAAATATATCATACAATATTTAATACTCACAATAGATAAACCATTAGTCTTGATCCACTAGAAAAAAGTAGCAAGCCCTTCTCATTTTTTAATTCTTGGAAATAACATTTATTTAGGTTTAGAGTACAAAATGGGGGCGTCACGTTGGCGCAGTGGGTAGCACAATCGCCTCACAGCATGAAGGTCGCTGGTTCGAGCCTCGGCTGGGTCAGTTAACATTTCGTGTTTGCGTGGGTTTCCTCCCGGTGCTCCGGTTTCCCCCACAAGTCCAAAGACATGTGCTATAGGTGAATTGGGTAAGCTAAATTGTCCGTAGTGTATGTGTGTGAATGAGTGTGTATAGATGTTTCACAGTGATGGGTTGTGACTGAAAGGGCATCCGCTGCATAAAACATATGCTGGATAAGTTGGCGGTTCATTCCGCTGTGGCGACCCTAGATTAATAAAGGGACTAAGCCGAAAAGAAAATGAATGACTGAGTACAAAATTAATCTTGAATTCACAATCTATTTAAAGCCTAAAAAAAGTGTTTAATGTTTTGTGTTTAAAATCAACTTTAATTTGTCCTTGATTATTAATGACTATTACATTTGTAATAGACAGGCAGACAATTGCAGAGAATGTTCACCATGTGCATCACAAAACACTGTTAGTATGTTTTAATATATAATAGTTACTACTCTGTGCCTATGATGCATCATCTTTGCAGGAGGGTTTGTTCTTCACTCTGAACAATGGAACTCTTGTGAGGCTCGTAACCCTGACATGCTCACAAGATGCACACTTCACCTCTCTGGAACACAAGGGCAGCACATTTCAATCAACAGTGGAGTAATTTACACTGAAGAGAATGACCTCTGCAACGATCCGACACATTAGATACCCACATGCAAGTATCTTGCCTCCAAAAGACTTTAAGGCAAATGACACAAAAAATATAAAACAGATTATGGATGATGTGGTAACAGGTGTGGTGAGAGGACAAGAGTGGAGGGGTGGAGTGAAGTGGACATGTTGGAGATGGCTCACGTTTCTGCTTCTCTGATCCGATTGGGCAAAGGCAGCAGGTCAGGAGATACACTTCATCTGGGATGAAGCATGTGTTGATGCAAGATTAGGGTTAATGTGACAGCGTGGCATTACTTATGGTCATGCAAGATATGCCTTGCTCAGCGATATGCCCGGATGCACAAAGTTCAGGTATCAAGTGGATGTCCTAGGAACTAGATCTGAACTGGTGACAAGTGTGTGAACCCATGAAAGTCAATATGAGACGTTGATTCTACTGATGAAAGAGAAATTCATGAAAGATTAAAAAAAAAGAAAAACTTTAAAAAAAGTTAATTCCCAATGTTTATATAAATCACTCAATAAATAAAATATAAAAAAATTATCAACGTGAAGTTTAATCCATGTCGGAAGACATTCTCAAGGCGAGTGACTGAATTGTATATATTTATAATCCCTAGGATAACACAAAAGAATTGATGAAAATCTGCTGCCCTTTGACAAGCCTCTTTAATCTCCGTAGATCCTTTTCATGTAATGACAGCTTTCCTGCACAGCTGGGGCGAGTCCATAGTAAAGCAGAAGCCTTACATGTTGAGTTAAAGCACAAAACAAAGTTGATTCACTTGATCTTAGTTTAAAAAATATAACGTGGAGTTTCACTGATTGGAGAGAATGGAGAAATTATAAGAGTGGTGGAGGAGGAGAGTATTTCGGATATCTGCATGGAGTTAGTGCCCACTATCCAGGGTGTTTATCGGGGCCCTGTAAATAGAAAGCACCACCGAGTGCTCAGCAGAGCGAAGAACGATTCAGCAGAGGTAAATAAGTGCTGCTCATAATGTAAATCACATGCTGCTGACACCTTTGTCCCACAAGGGAGTTATTTATAGGAACAGCAACAGAGCAAGAGAGTTACAGAGAAAGAGTCAGGGATGGAGAGGATTTTTCTGAGTTTCTCAGAGATATCTGAACAAATGCAAAGCAGGAATAAGGAGGTGAATGCAATCTTGCAGAGCGAGCAATCAAGCATTGGGTAGGCAACAGTTCCCCCTTTATTCTTGAATAAGAACACTGATAACCAAAGGGTGCTTCAAAGAACAAAAGATAAGCGAGTTTTTCGGACGCTTCCTCTAGATGGGCCGAACCTGCAACCTCCAGTATTCCAAGTCTGGTTAGTGTCTTCATTCTCAGCCATTCACTCTTTGTAAACCGGGTGCATGCATGTAAGTAAAGAACAGAAACAAAGTAAGATAAGACAGTGACTAATATGGCTTTCAGTCCCTGTGATGTGCAGAAAACCACAAGCTGGCAAGAGTAAGCTGCACAGCATTCACATATACTCAGAGACGACAAACTCTCCTGCCACAAAGTGCAAGCCAAGGGATGGCAGGTGTATGTGAGTCACTGTATTAAGCAGCTCTCATCAACACCTGTCTGTCGTCTGGATGAATCAGGCCTTTTATCTGTCCAGCTTTCTCAAAGTGGCTCCAAAGCACAAGCCAATCACATCCTCCTCCAAAGCTCTATCAAACTTACTCATCAGTTAGTCTACAGAAACCAGAAGAACGAAGAGATCATTATAAGTTCCTGACACCTTTCTGCCCTCCAGCATCACCTGAAGGGCTCTCTACACTCAAAGACCCAGGATTTGGAACCTTATCTTTAGCCTATTGTTCACTTTGTTTAAACAAAGATGCACTATTTGCTTAAATATGCAGGTATATCAGACAAATAAAAGATTATTGTAATTTGGTTTAAATCTTGGTGATAGCATGCTAACAGGTCATATATTTGGAAAATAAGAAGATAAGTTGTAATAACTAGCTAATTTTGTCACTTTATCAGGTGGAATGAATATTATGTCCCACAAATACATTTGTCTTTACAAAACTGAGTTGTATCTTTTACACAAGAAAGCAGTTTTTGCAACCACTAACAGGACCACTGCCTGCCAGCAATGTGTCTGCAACACAGTGGGGAGGAAGTTGTGCGGTAACCATTACAACCCACTTTCTTGCCTCGAAGTACAGTAAGCTGGATGGAGAAGCTGGCTCATTGGACAAAACACTAAGAAAAGCAACAATAACTAAATGTAACCTAAACTGCATTCCATTTCTCATACTCTAATTTTGCACTAATATACCATTAGTGCAGTGCATTCATCCATAAACATTCAGAAAGACAGGCATCACGAACTACAGAGATGGTTGTTGATTTGTCAGATGGAGTTCAACGTTTTCCAAATGCATGACGATATCAATGAAACCGAGAGAGTTGACAACACACATGCTGCAAAAAAGACAACCAGTCTTAACAACCAGGTGTAGCTTAGAGAAAAAGACTGACAGAGTTGAATTTTCAGATATCACTTAGAACTGGAGTACCTTTAGGTAAGTGAAAATGACCTTATAGGAAAAAGACAGAGCTTGAAAGTAACATGGAACAAGGAAACAAGACTTTCTGACCTATCTAGGGCAAAAGTCATGGTGTTTGTAAGCATTAAAAGCACAGAGCGAGCTTCCTCGTCAGATGCGTTACACACAGGAAGCTGTAAGCTTCCTTTTCCTGTTTGATGATACAAATGCAAAGACAGGCTAGACAGCAGCAAACCAATAGAGCTGAGGAGAAATGAGAAATTATTTGTCAACTGAAGTCCAAATTCCTGGATGTTGAAGCAGCATGGCTAGACTATCAGTAGGAAGTCGTTGACAATGCAGAACACTGCTAAATAAACTTACAGTTTTCCAAACAGCATTTTACAATCCCCAACGTAGCATAAAGCAAAACACAGGTAAGAAAGAAAGCTTGGGAACAGTCAATGATGTAATAAGCCTTATGGTGCTCAGAGTGTTCACTGATCATCTGGCTGTATCAGGGCTGCCTCAAATCCATTAAGCCCAAAAAGTGGACTGAATATGTGTGTTCTTGCAATCACATGTGCCAAAGAAAAGCAGACCAGCTTAGGGCATCAGGATTGAATTCCTTCAACTTGGGAGCATCACAGCACTGCCATTCTTACTGCCTCTGTCTGGGTCCTGACAAAGTCGCAGCAATGAGGATGGGCAAAAATAAGACAACTACCATACTACTCAGTGGGCAACTTGCATTTTTCTGGCTCTGGTATCGGTTCCAAAGGTCTACAGAGGACAATTAGCACAGAGAAGATGTCACATGGACTGGAGCCCAGAAAGATTATTTAGCCTGAGATGACAAATTGTAGATAACAATGCAGCTTTAGAAAGAGATTTTTAACACAATCCAATATCCTGTGCAGTGTGCACTTCTTCTGAGTACTATACTCCAATATTTATAAAGATGCAGGTGGAATGAGAGTGCACTGAATTTTTTACACTGCTTATTCTATCCTCATCACAAGTACTCAGAGTATTCATATATGCACAAATGTGGTTTGGAATACAATTTAGGTCAGATGGACAAGCACTGCTGCTCGCCTTTCCTTTAACCTATGCAGCAGGGTCACAATCAGGTCACCGTCACATGGGAACATTCAGCAAGGCAGAAGCCAGCCACCTGACTGTCACATTCCTCATGTGAAAGGCAAAAGACAGAAAAAAATTGCAAGGGAAGGAACGTAGAAAGGTCATTGGGGACTGAGTAGGATGTACAGTTACCAGGAAGAGAATTCACAATTTTACGTGAAATACAGAACGGTGTTCATTCAACAACAATATCTATTGTTTCATGTAAACAATTCAGCAGAACATTGTGACAGTCAACTTAAGTGATTTCCACAGATCTTTAGTAAATACCAAGATTTATCAACCTAGAATCTTTAACGACAAAACAGCAAAGTAAAACGCAGTTCTAAAATAGTAGCTATTAAGCACATCAAATAAAACTTTCTATGGTTTGAAAACAACATTCTGGCAAATTCAGCGATCAGTTCTACAAAATTACAACAACTTTTCTAACAACAACTCCATTTCTATAAAAAAAAAAAAAAGAAATGCCATTACTGGAGGCTAAACTCAACCAATCACATTAAAACTGCCCAAATCATGAAATTTGTGTGCAATAACCACAAATTGTGGCCGTGTGCCACTTGTGACTAGGTATGCAGTGACAGGGCAGGGTCACTGTGACCGACATAAAGAATGTCAGTGTACAGTTGAGTACAACAGCTGAGCTGAGACTGTGCCACAGTTCTGGGTTTTCATTCCTGAAGCTCATGTGAGAGTTAAAAGATTCCCTTGGGCCAACTCTGCCCCACGTCATTACCCAAAACTGTCTGCTCCAATTCTGACCATGTAGTGGAACGACAGCAGCAGATGAGGTGCTGCTATTTATAGCTTGTTAAAGGAAAGATAACCAAAATTCTGAAGTAAATGAATCCCTTTTTTGGCACGTAGAAGTATTCTTGCGACCATGTTCCAGGGTCAGAGTAAGGTTTCCAGAATTATGTATACTACTGCAGAGGATGAGCTAAGCTTGTTTGAGCATCCTAAATTGAGCCGAACTCTGGCAGGAGAGGACGTCCTACTTTTGGACCCACAACAGGGGACCGAACATAGCCTTGGAATGACGTAACAGACCCTGACAGCCCAATAAACGCCAGCTCCCATTGATACAGCTCAGGCTACACCTCTAGCACTGCATTAATATAGGTGTGACAGTGCTAAAATATCCCTGACATTTAGCAGAAACAGCCTGCTGCAGCTCTAAATACGCATTCCTTTGGATCGAGGGGAGTGCTATCACATATCTGTAATGAGATTTTGAAAAAAAAATGAAAAACAGGAGTTTCAGTACATTTCAGGCTTTGTAGGGAAAATTAGTAAGCTACAGACTCGTATAGGTCTAAAAGCAAAAACTCCTAATTGACAAGAAAATAACTTTGTTTCTACTTTTTGCATTCCCTTTATCTCACTGCGCTAAATAGTCTTTAAGACTTTTTTAACGATTTCCTTTTTTGTAAAAAGACAACCTACTACTTATCAAAACCCAAGAAATATTGCATCCAGATCCAGATTCTGAGCTTTCAGCTCAGGGTTTAAGCTGGAAGAGACAGATAATACCAGAGAGAGAGCCCGCTTTCAATTGAAAAACCCCCTTCTTTAAGTTTTTGTCCTCTTCTAAAGCTGACGTCTTGCCACAAGAATTCAGAGAATGCGAACGCAAATCAGCCACTGAAATCTGGGAGGAGTTGCGGGTCCAACCAGCCCACTCTGCAAAAAGCCACTTCAAGAGCAGCCTCTAAGATGCTCTTCATACAGGATACAAAGTTTACATGCTTCCAAATTTAGGATCTGCTACGTCATTGTGTCCTTCCAAAAAGGAATGAAATGGCAAAATGAGAAACACTGAAGCCAGGCAAAGTCTCTTGAACAATCCGAAACAACTTGAAAATATTTGCAATTATTTTGATTAATTAATGAGTACACATGCACAAACTGTATAAAGGCTTGAATTGAATAGCACTCCAAATCTAATTTAACTGATGACAAAGCACATCTGACAATACAAGAATGAAGAGAGCAAATAGGGTCAGTAGGGTGAAGGTAAAAGAGGGTGAGGCTGAATGGTCAAACCACTGTGTGTGTGTGTGTGTGTGTGTGTGTGTGTGTGTGTGTGTGTGTGTGTGTGTGTGTGTGTGTGTAAACAGCATCTTAAGAGGCTTATTGAATAAAATAAGGGGCAGTTAGGACAAGAGGCTAAGGTGAACAATGAAACGTGAGGAATTTACTGCCCTCCCATAGTGACCTTTAACACACTTACACTACCTTCAAAAGCACAGAGAGACAACGATAAGAAAGAAAGACCACAAGAGATCAAACTTGATTTTACTCATAAGCTAGTGTCTCAACTTGAATTAATATGCAACCTATCACAGGCTATTGATCAGGATCTCAAATAAGAGATGAGCATAATGTAACAGGAGTGAGCTCCAACAAGCCTCAGCAGGCAAAAAAAATAAATCATTGTATGTCAGAGACAGATGAGCAGCTGTATAAGATTATGCATTCTTTTGGAAACAGTACAGTCAGAAATATGTTACCAGTAAAGTATTTGATGTGGACCCATGACTGAAAATAATATGTAGGTATACGCTAACTTGGTGTAATATCCTACTTTTTTGGAAAGGGGTTGGGGGTATTTTCATCTTTAAGTTAGGGCTTAAGAAGGAAATTGTAAACCAGGACCAAATGTATGACTTCCTTTTTTTGGTCAAAACCAAATGGCCCAAGAGAACTGAACTACAAGTGTACTAAAACACAGTAATTCAAAAATATCATGTATACTGATGTCACAACCTTATAATCAGTATTCATTCAAAAGTGCAAAGCATATATATGTATTTTATATATGTATGAATATATGTTTTGTCCCCCAAAAAACTATAAAGGTTTAAAATATGAACTACCTGTACCTGTTAGGTTTTCGCATGGAGGAAGTAAAGAGAACAGACAGACTCAGACCCGGATCTTCTGAGAAGTGAAACTACGACTTGACAAGAAAGACAAGTGATTCTATTTAAGTAAAGAGCTGTCAGAGTTTGTGTTGAATGCACACATTTCCGCTTTGCATACACTTTTCTGTCATTGTGCAGCTGACGGGGTTAAAAAAAGAAATTATCTTCAAAAAAATGTCAACTTCACGTTAAGTAGAGATAAAATACATAATACAAGTGAAACATAATTCCAATCAGATAGCATCTCACAATGGCAAAGCCCTCCATGTATTTCCATTTATGATGACATCTTTTTCCTTCCAGACTGTGTAAGGCACACAATGGATAAACACACACATACAGGCCAGTACTGTAAATGAGGAAGGAGATCAGCGCTTGCAAATGAAGGAAGCGCTACTCCTGTCTTTGTCTTTCTCACTTCTTCAAAAAAAATGGATTTCAACAATGACAAGGGAAATGGCTATGGCTAGGATCCATGGGATTGGATTTCTTCCTCAACTGTTCCCCTTCACATCCTCTGCATTATTCACAGATGACGACACTCTCTCTGGGGCATGTCTCTTTTATACCGGCCTGGACTTAAGGCACCTCCCGCACAAATTTCTGCACTGCGATATCTCATAGCTAGCATATAGCAATAAGGCTGAGGGCATGACAGCCGCATGGTCTTAAACAGCCTGGGGTCAATACCTGTCAACAACTTGCATCTGGATCTGAGTATACATCTATGAAGAAAGTCAACATATGGACATAGGACCCTGTGTGAGTGTGTGTGCATATGTTTAGACAACTAATTGCAAGAGGTTTCCATTCCTCTTGCTGGAAAAGCTCATGAAAAAGAGCTTACAACTCTATTAGTGCATTGAAATATCATTACCCACAAAAAAACACCAAAGAAAATACACCTATGACGGGGATGAACAACAAACAGAAGGAAAATGTGAGTGGTACTTGCTGTGTAAACCCCACTGGGTTGTTAGGTAGTTTCTTATCAGCCAAAGTAAAATATCTATGGGGGTTTTTCCACAAATTTTATTTTCTGCCAGTAGAAATTCAGAAGCCAGATCACTTTGAGAAGCAAAACCACATAATTTGAGTTATCATCAATGTTGGTACCACAAACTGTGCATTACAAATTACTCAGCAATCTTTAATACTGAAGGTCAGGGGTTTATTAAACAAGTATGAGTAATATTGCGTGGTGCCTGCTAAGGGTGGATTAATATCACATTCAAAATGTTATGACTGCACCCTGTTTTGTTTCTGCTCAGTTACTATGTGACATTTTAGGAAAACATTTGGCAGAGAGATAGATGGCAATGTTGAGAAAAAGACAGAGGGGGACTGAACTCTTCACAGTGCATTTAGCGCTTGCTCAGCCTTTCATGTCTTTACTATTATAATATAGCTGAATAGAAAAACAAAAGCATAAAGGGATGCCTCTGCTCTCATAAAGAGAGCCATGGCATGAATCTCCCTGAATCCATGAGGAATGAATTGTGGGGGTCTACTAGCTCATCTATGATTCAACACATACCAAGTCTATGAGGACAAGAGAGACACTACAGCCCATTTTGATCCAATAAATCTATTCAGAGTGATATGGATTAACTGATGCATGCCGGGTAACCAAAGCCACTATCCAAACAACTGATACCACGATAGTGTAACTAAATTGCTACTAAATATGTAATAATTGCATCCTAATGGAAGTGCTGGAGAACATTAGAACCAAATAGGAGGAAACGTTTGAGTCAATCCATGCAACGAAACTAAATCCCAAGTGATCTCAAATGGGAGGACAAAAAATAAAGCTCTGCAAAAGAATCAGCTCTGGGAAATAAAACAGTTTAGATGGCCAATTAACAAAGCTGACGAGATAATCTTCTTTCCTCTTCTACATCCAAGACAAGTCACTTTTACTGATGTCCAGTAAGACTACAAAAGCATCCTGAAAGTGAAGGAAAAAGAGAGAGAGAGAGAGAGAGAGAGAGGGGGTGGACAAAAAGCAACCCTCCCTTATGTTCTTATATTCTTCACCCCCTCTTCTCTTCTTTGTCAAAGCAACATGGGGGTTTCCAGTGGCCAGACCTCTGCTCCTGTGTGCCCTCTAACCCTCGAATTACTTAAGAGTTGCTCTAAAGGCCTTGATTCATCTATAAATGCAGTGCACATCCCCCCTTTAAGCAAGTATCTACACATCATAATGCTACTTTGGTTCCATCAATGCACATTGCCTGCAATCCTCTCATCCTGCCAGTGCCAAAATGACGTCACTGGCACCATCCACCCTTACATTCCACAATCTTCCACCCCACCCTTTGCAGCATATTTTGCACACTTTCATCCGTATGTGCTTTGACATGTTTATGTAATGGTTTAAATCTACGAGTGCTTAGGAGGAATTACTAACACAGCCTAGTATCAGTACATATAACGGTTCAGTTTGTGCGGAAGGATCTTCATCAGGCAGCTAACAACAATCCATCTTTATCTCTGTGTAGTTATACTTGCTCCACTAAAGATCTATACTGGCTAGAAACCAGATACCAGGATGAACAGAGAGGGTCTGGCAATATTTAGAAGAAACACTCAAGTCTGTATGTAACAAGATCCAACTCCGTTTCACATGCCAAACCCTTATTTGTCAGATTTAGATGTCAATGTGTTATTAAAAACTCTGGCTAAATGTACCTCAGCTCTTGGTTTTAAAATTAAAATAGCTCTGCCAGGAAGGTAAAAAGGTCAATGAATTTATATATGCATCCAGATATGAGTGTTAGACCAATATCCTGTCCAGGAAATTATAGTAAAAGTGAAATCTTGTTTTGATCTGACAGTTACAGCCCTCAGTCTTCAAGGTGTCTGAACCGTTACATCGCATGAGTTAAGTTATTATTAACATAGTGCTGTTACCTAAGCTATTAAGATGTGTTTGGGTGAATTAGAGCAAATGTAGACAAGCAAGATGCATTCCCCTTTTACGCCTGGCATTTCATTTGGTTCACTTTCAACAACATTTTGGGGGAGGTTATATTGTAAAACAATGGTCTCAAACTCAATTCCTGGAGGGCCGCAGCTCTGCATAGTTTAGCTCCAACCACCTGCAACTCACACCTGCTTAATAGACTCTAGTAGTTCTGAACACCTTGATTAGTTGGATGAGCTGTGTTTGATTAGGGTTGGAGCAAAACTGTGCAGAGGTGCGGCCCTCCAGGAATCCAGTTTGAGACCTATGTTGTAAAATAATTTCATATTCTGAAATAAGCTCATAGAATTTACATATGAATGGGAAAAAAGAAGACAAATTTGAGAGAAGCAGCTTTTGTGTTTGTTTCTTTTCATCAGTGGAAATCAGGAACTGTAATAAAGCATTGCGCTCTTCACGTTTTGTTTAAACAAACCTATGAGGTCGGATGGCAAAGTAGGAAATCTGTCTGATTAGTTGCTATAACAACATATACTGTTAAAGGAAAGAAAAAGAAGAGTACGCAGAAGAGGTGGAGGCCTTTAGTGGCTTTTGAATGCATTTTATAATCAGCATCAACATTATGAATGTAATTTGATCATACAGTGTTTCTTACTACTTTGGGAAGTGGACAAGCTCAAAACATTTCCGAGCCTTTATTTAACATCATCCACTTGTGCTCAGATCCACAAAACTCTACTAAACAGGGCCAAAAAGGCTGAGAACAAATGTGTTAATACTATAGTGTCTCTTGTGGCAATGCTGAAAACCGAGCACTGTGTCACACTTTGGAATGTAGTAATGAACAACATGAAATCAAGCAAGGATAGCATCTGTGTTCAAGAAAAACATGAATGCAAACGCTTCAAGAAATGCAAGCCTGACTTTATCATGAAAGGAATTTGTAGCACAAAACAAGTGTGCTTTGCATTCCCAGCATTGCTGGATGTGGCTAAGATGTGTAAACATTAGGTCTTCTTTTTACAGTACACTGATAATAAAAAATAAAAAAAATAATATGACAAAATAGTCATGACAACAATGTTTTATATTACTTTAACTTATCTTAAGTTAATCAGGTTTTAGCTATTTTTTAAGTTAAAGTTTAACTTGATATTTTTAGTTTGACTGAAGCAAGTTGAGATGATCAACATGCCTACAAAATCATTTGGGCATAACCTGCAACAGAGTTTCTTCACCCATATCCTGTAGGGGCACCATCAGAACCATGACCACAAATCTATACAAACACGTTTCAGAAATGTGACTTCCTGTTTAACTTTGGCACCCATTTTCAAACCCATGTTTGCGTTTCACAACCCCAGTTTTAAGCTTTTGCAGTTTACATCAAACGGCATGAGCACCTGCTACAATTAACCAAGGCTGCAGAGATTGATAACAGGATTGTTTCTTACCTGAAGTTCACACCACGCCACTTCCACTGTTGTCTCTGTGTCCAAGCCTTTGTAGACCGTTTTGAACGATCCACGTCCAATTTCGATGTCAAATTTGAGGAAACGGCCATCAGGAGAGGTGCCCACAGCTTTGGTTTCCACTTCTTCAATCTCCTCCTGCTCCTTTTTCTCAGCCTCCCTCTGCTCAGCTTCAGCACGGGCCTTTGCCACCCCTTTCTCCTCCTCCTCCTGCTTGTCTGTTACTCCACTCTCTTGCTTTTTGTTACCAACATCACTGGGCTCAATCTCCACCTTCCCAAGGACTTCACTCTGCCTTGAGGCTACATCCTGGACAGAAGCACTCTGTACCTCCACAATCCCTTCAACCCCAGCGCGTCTTTCATCCTCTGAACGTTCTTCCACTACGACCACTGAAACTACTGTTTGGGTGTCAAGAGTTACATCAGGGGCCAAACTCAGCACCGTGGGCATAACAAACTGCTCGCAGTCTGGAGGTGAGGTGAGGATGCAGGCCTTGCTGGGCAAGTCAAGGGCTGTGGCATTGGAGTCACAGATGACGCTACGTCTAAAAAATCTATGCTCGGCCGTCTTCAGATCTTTATCCATGGTGTGGCGTCGCTTTCTGACCTCCGTGTCTAGCTTCTCACCAACCAGTGAGTCTGAACCGGAGCCATTCACATTCTTTGGAGGTGGCGGGGCCAAGAAGGTCACCACCTTGTTGGGATTTTCCGATGACATCTTTCCAGGGAAAAATAAACTTGAAAGTATAAATAAATAATTTTGAAAAGAAAAAATGTAAATGTAAACGTTGACCTTTTGCGTAAATTTCCTGCTCTTGCTTTTAACTGTGGCTAATAAATGCTCACGTGAACCACAGAGTTTGCTGGAAGGCCCCCTCCGTGGGGTACTCCTTACTAACAGTTACTTTTACAGTGTAAAGGGCCAGAGCCCAAGAGAGGAGGTGTTCTTTTATAAACGTAAAAGAACAAGACACAGTTACTGAGAGGCAAGCACTGATGTTGACAGACAAAAACTGTCAAATCCACTTCATCCATCCTGCAGTGACCCGGAGACAGCCGTCATTGGGCATAAGGAACCTTAAAAGGAAAAAGGGCAAAAGCCTTGATGCTCTTCAGACCTTCAGAGTGCAGGAAACCTGGCTCCGAAACCAGGTTCAGATGTACTACAAGAAACATACAAAGAACATATTATTTAGCCTACACATTTATTTGAGCATTAACATCTTTTCTCCAGTTTAAAGGGATAGTTCACCCAAAACTAATCATTTACTAACTATTTACTATTCAAGTGGTTACAAAGCATTATGAGTTTCTTCTGTTGAACACTAAAGAAGATATTTTGAAGAAAACTGTAAACCTGTAATCACTGACATCCATATGATTTCCAGCTTTCTTCAAATATTTTCTTTTGTTTTTAACAGTAGAAAGAAACTCAACTCAGGTTTTGAACAATTGAAAGGAGAGTAAATTGTCACATCATTTTCATTTGTGGGTGAACTATCCCTTTAACAGTTACACCATTGAAGACTGACATAAATAATAAGACTTATACGTTATGAAATGATAAATATTAACATATTACAACTAAAGACAGTCCTAATTTATCATTATGTTAAGCAACAACAGATGTTCACATTAAATGCAAATGTAAGCAACATATTGGACTGTAGCTTTACAGTGTTTCTCAGAATCCTTTGCTAACTCGTCTTCTCCGTGTCACTGCTTGGCTCTCGTCAACGATTCCCAGGCCTTTTTTTGGATATAGTATATAGTCAGCCAGGTGTTCCGTTTCAGTCGTAAAACCGTAAATTATATAATACACTGCGTCAAAATGTCAACAAAACAAAAACCCGGCATGGTAGATGAACACGTCTACTGCGCACGCGGGGGTCGCGAGACGGGTCGCCCTGGTTACGTGAGGTGGCCAGCTGAGATTTGGGGGATTTTTATAACTGTAAAGCACAAAACTCAAAAATATTTAGCATTTTTAAACGATTACAAGCAACAGACAAGAATGTAAGATATGTTTTCACATTGTTGTCAAGTAACTTAACGGAGACCGTTGGCTCTTCAGGTCTCGAGTTTGCTCTTAAAATAACGTCGCGCACGTTTAATAACGTTTATTGAACAGGAAGCGCGTACGAATACACGCGCTTCACACATACAACACGACACATACAGTCTGTATTTAACATTGGCTGCCTGTCAACACACAATTAACATATGTTTATAGCTATCTACAATACATTTGGCTGCAATAAATAAATAGGAGTCTGGCCAGCGATTACCTTTCGTATCGTCATATCCATTCCCCGCTGATGTAGACAAAGCGACAGCTGCAGTTGCTTGAGTTGACCGAGCGAATAATTTAAGAGAGATAATCGCCAAACTGTTACAAAAGCAAAATAGGATGACGACTATAAAACAGAAAACATAAATTCCACAGATTTAAGTTAGCACAGCTTCGCGTTCATCGTGCTGTTTGCTCTACAGGCCAAGTTCAAGACGGGGCTGTTGAATCCAGCGCGATGTGATGGTCTTAATGAAATCGGTATCCAGCGTAACGATGATGTATCCCGTGATAAAACATCATGACAAATCACCAACAGTGTCCGGTTCCGGTGGACTGCACGCGGATCCGCTGAACCCACGGATTTTTTCTTCCTTTCACGTGAACAATGCAACAACATCCACTGCGGTGTGCGTTCGCTGCTGTCGAACCGGCGGAATCGTTATCCTTACGCAGCAGCAGTCGACAAATGACATCCAGTAGTCTCCATATGCAGCATTCGGGGTTTGTCTGTAACTGCTGCTCTTGGTTCGGGTGGTGTTATTAAGACTCCAGTCTGTCACGTTGGTTTTAGCTCCGAGGCTGCTGCTGTCTACCCTCCCACTGAATACTGACAGCACAGCGCCAGCCGACTGTGCCGTGAAGCGGCCTGAAGAGGTCGCTGTTTCCTTCCCGAGTCCATTCATTCATTTATTTATTTATTTATGTTTGTTTGTTTGTTATTTTTTTGTTAATTTTTTTGTTTGTTTGTTTGCTTTATTTTATTTTTTTAGGGGAAATAAAAAAAACATCAATTTTTTGTGGACTTCTGAATTTAATAAAATTATGGAGGATGAAACCTGCAAAAACAATAAATAAATATAAATATTAATAATAAATAAATGAATGAATAAATAAATCCACAAACTCCTGCATAAATGAAACAATGAATAAATAAATACGCAAATAAATATATACAATTCACAAATTCCTGCATAAATAAATATATAAATATTAATAGTGCGGGCAGATAAATAAGTAAATAAATTGCACGAATGTAGCGGGAATAAGAAAATGCTAAACTGAAAATAGATTTTTCTGCCCCCTTTCAAACGTTTATTCATTTTTGAAAGTTGTTCTGCATTTACTTTTCCTCAGCACAACATGCTAATGAGAGGGTGTCTATCAATCATCAGAAGCCAGTCAAAAAAATCAAATCGAAAATTGATTTTTTTTTCTAACGATCAACCAATGATGGCATAAAGACCGCCTTCTATTGATTGACGGACAGCCTCTCATTAGCATGTTGAGAAAAGAAAAAGTAAATACGGGATTATGTTCAAGAATGAATTAACGTTTGAAAAGGGGAAAAAACCAACTTTCAGTTTAGCATTTTCCTATTCCCCCAACATTCGTGCAATTTATTTAATTATTTATCAGCCCGCACTATTAATTAATTATGCATTTATTCATGCAGGAATTTGTGGATTTATTTATTTATTTGCGTGTTTATTTATTTATTGTTTTATTTATGCAGGGATTTATGGATTTATTTACTCATTTATTGATTTATTTGCATATTTATTTATTGTTTTTGCAGGTTTCGTCCTCCATATAAAAGTACCCCTGTTTATCAGATGAAATATAGCCTTTTAACAGCTACATAACAAAGGTGAACATATAAAACAATGTTAGAGGAAAATTTAAGGGGAAATAAAAAAAAATCGTCTCTTTTCAACACTTTCATTATTATTATTATTATTATTATTATTATTATTATTATTATTAATCAATTAGTGCATTTAACAGAAATCTAGGCTCTAAAAATACTCTCGCTGGCTACTACTTCACTATTTAGGTGCACAATGACATTTTTGGATCAAACATGTTGTGTTTTCCAGTTTCTCCTTCCTCGGTTCTGCGTTTATTCTTCAGTGTTTCTGTGAGTTCATTTATTTATATGGCAGTGAATAGTAGACTCCCCTCATTAGTAGCATGTCAAATGAATGCAGATTCCATCAAGCCTGCTTTTGTTTGCTATGCTAATTTTGACTTTGTCGAAAACAATATATTTCTATGTTAGAGTTTCCTAACATTGTGAAAGTGTTTTTTGGCTTTAATACACGTCAGTTGCACACATCAGTGTTTATTAAAGGGATAGTTCACCCAAATATATAAAATGTACTGTTAACTTCCCTCAGGTCAACATGTAGGTCGCTTCTTTCTTTGGTAGAACATTAAAGAAGATTTTAGCTTAAACTGTGGTAGTTGGTAATGGTAAAATGCTGGGTTGTTGTAATCCACCATTGGGTTTTTCCATATTTGACCCAATGGTGGCTTACAGCAACCCATTCATTTTTCAGGCTGTAGCTTCGACTTGCATTTTATGAATGACACTTTTATTTCAGAAATTACATTTAAATGACACTTTTTAGGGCAGCACGGTGGCTCAGTGGTTATCACTGTCGCCTCACAGCAAGAAGGTTGCTGGTTCGAGCCTCAGCTGGATCAGTTGGCATTTTTGTGTGGAGTTTGCATGTTCTCCTGGTGTTCGTGTTGGTTTCCTCCGGGTGCTCCGGTTTACCCCACAGTCCAAAGACATGCGCTATAGGTGAACTGCATAAACTAAAATGGCCGTAGTGTATGTGTGTGATTGTGAGAGTGTATGGGTCTTTCTTAGTGCTGGGTTGCAGCTGAAAGGGCATCCGCTGCGTAAAACATATGCTGGATAAGTTGGTGGTTCATTCCACTGTGGTGACCCCTGATTAATAAAGGGACTAAGCCGAAAATAAAATGAATGAATGAATGACACTTTTTAACCCAACATTGTGTTACGACAGCCCGGATGTTTTTTAGAGTGTACCAATACTTTGAGAGTCAAAAAAGACACATATACAAGCTAAACAAAATTAATCCCTGCGGCTCTTCATATCGCCTGCATGTGAGTAAATGACCAGTAAAATTTGATTTTCTACTATCCATTCAAGAGTATTTATCAAGCTTGTTTGAATTTTTTTTTCAAATGTGATTATATACAGTAGCAAGCACAATAAATACAAGTAAGTTGTCAACTTTAATGTTTCAAATAACAAAATATACATGATAAAAATGTGCCATCAGTAGTCATCGTAACATATATTTATGAAACAAGAAACATTCTTATTCTGAACTGATTCCAAATGACAATTAATAAATATTCTAGCATATTCTTATATAAGTATTCTTATATAATCCTCAAATACAATCTTTTACTGTCATCAATGGATTTTTGTTCAATGTTTTGGCCGTATATAAACTATCATTACACTAAATGGCATTTTATTAGGTGTCTTTTGTAAGTCATGGGAAAATTCGATTACAGATTTTATTCTCTTTGCCTAGAAAGAAAGTTAAATCATTAAAACATTTTGAATAATGTTATGCAAAATACTGTTTTTTTAAAGCCCATTATAACCCTATACATTTGTTTTTCTTTATATTTCTGGGAAGGATCTTTCCTAACATCACAGATTCTCCACGGAGGCCCTGCTGCTACACAACACCACCCGTGAGGTCCAATGATGGGCAAAATCGAGTAAGACAGTAAGGTGTCGAGATCATGGTATGTGTCTTTGACTCAACCCAGAGAGGCTGTTTGTTCTGATGCATTGACGGGGATGGGTACACTTTGTTCCCCCCTTCCCAAATGAAGGCAGTGATTAAGCTGTGTTGACATACGGGTCAATTGAGAGCATCTGGAAATTTAACACTGGTCTGAGTAAGAAAGGGATAGTTCACCCAAAAATATAAATACAAAAATGTGTCATCGTTTACTCACCCTCAAGCGGTTTCAAACCTTTATGGGTTGCCTTTTTTCTGTTGAACACAAAAGAAGATGTTTTGAAGAATGTCGGAAACCTGTAACCAATGACTTCCATAGTAGGAAAAAAAACATATACTAGGAAAGTCGATGGTTACAGGTTTCCAACATTTTTCAAAATAACTCTTTTTTTGTCTCTTTTTGTGAAGGGTGAAAATATAAATACAAATGTGTCATCGTTTACTCACCCTCAAGCGGTTTCAAACCTTTATGAGTTTTCTTTTTTGTTAAACACAAAAGAAGATGTTTGGAAGAATGTCGGAAACGTTAACTTAACTCACTAAACTTAAAATTTTAAGGCAACCAGCTTCAGGAAATTTTTGAGTTAACTCAACTTAAATCGAGTCAAGTGCAGTACTTGGGTTGAAAGTTGAGTCAAACTAAATAAAATTTGCGCCATCATTTACTCGGTTTCAAACCTTCATAAGTTTCCTTTTTTCTGTTCAACACAAAAGAAGATATTTTGAAGAATGTCGGAAACCTGTAACCAATGACTTACACAGTAGGAAAAACAAATACTATGGAAGTCAATGGTTACAGGTTTTCAACATTTTTCAAAATAACTATTTTTTTGTTTTTGTTCTCTTTTTGTGAAGGGTGAGTAAATGATGACAGAATTTTCATTTGTTGGGAAACTATCCCTTTAATTAGATTAATTTTTTAGATTTGCAGTAAGTTTATTAAGGAAATTACCAAAGTAAAAATCAGTAAGGATCAACATCTAGTATCTTGCAGCTTCAGTACACCAGTTAATCCACATGGCGGTGGTAGTGAGCGAGAGAGAAAAAACAGGCTTTTTTGTGTGTGTGTGCATTTGATTATTCGTCATGATAAAGATAATTTCAAACATTACGCAGGATGTCTAAGGATATTGTGTATTTAAGATACCCATACCCTCCGGAAGGTAAATATTTACTCTGAGACCGACACAATGCACAAGCTAATCTAAATGAGTGTATGCAGGGTTATCTTGAAGTCACCATGTCAAATGCCTGTCGGAAAGTTTAACATTCCATTGTAAAGAGATGTCCACACATGCTAATCTTTCAGGAGGCTCACATGCAAATCAGTTGATATACATGAAAAAAAAAATATCCCAGACTCCCACTTATGTGCAAGGAAATATTTCAGCACAAGAAATATAAATGTTGTCCAACTTTTAATGTCATACAAGCAGAAACAGCCTCAGGAAAATGTTAGTCAGATTGGATCTTATAGTAAACACTCTTTGCATTGCATTACTTGGTCGTAACACAAAAGACAATGGGGGTCTGACATAACACGTGAAGCAGCAGTTTTGGCCACGTTCCAACGCTCTACAGTTGTCAAAATGAAGTGACGACAGATCATATTTGTCTTTTTGTTCCTGCTGCTAAAAAGCAGGTCCTATTTGATGGTATAGAGCGGAGGGTACACAATGTACAGCGGCTCGTGTGGAGTTTGGGGACTGGGTGGAGACTATTGTCATTACATACTGTATAGGAAAGCAAAGCCATTAAAAGCTATTTTGCTGATTAACTAAAGGGAAATACGTCAAGTTGGGTCATACAGTGCTTAAAAAACATCACTGATGAAATTTGTTTCATACACTGTAGAAATTTGCTGGGTTCCACACAATTCTTTCGTGTCGTCCTATCAATCAATTAAGTTAAGTTAGTCGTTTTTACAAATCTATGTGGATTGAACATAAAACAATCAAAAAAACGTAAGAATTGTGTTGTTTCTACTCATTTTAAATAAGTAGTTTAAACAAACAGCAAAAGTCCTTTTTTGAGTGTATGAAACACTATCCAGAAGCTTCAGTGTCAGGGAAGGTCTTCGTTTTGAAACATATTTTATTCATCAAGACAAGACACTATTTCAGTCTTTTTGTACACTCACGTTCCTGTTATTGTTATTATATGTTTGTCTGTTTTTGTTATGTATGTTAAAATGTACAAGTATGTCCTTTTAAACATTCTGTTTATTAAAGAATTATGAAAAAATGTATCAGTAAAAAAGCAGCATTGATAATGATAATAATAATAATTTTTAGCTCCAATAACGCATTTTCTGAATGATTTCTGAAAGGCTATGTGAGATTGAGGAGTAATGGCACGTTGAAATTCATCTTTGTCCTCACAGAAATATATTGTACAATATATTATACTAGTTATTTAAAAAATTTAATAATATTTAATAATATTTGCTATTTGTAGCTATTCTATGTACTTTTTTTGGTCAAAAAACATAGCCTTGGTTAACACGAGACTTCTTTCAGAAACATATGGAGGCCTTGTTTATTAACATGTATTTTTGTCGATTCAATCACCAAAAAAGGATGATGCTAAATAATTGGCTGTATACTCATATTGCCTCTGAATAAAAAATGCATTTGATAGGATTTTTTTAAACACTCATTTAGTCAAATATCTTCAAACAGCCATTAAAGATCACCTTTCCTCTGCACTGTAAAAAATGTAATTACAAAAAGTTAAAACAAGAAATACTTTTATCTTCCCTGACTTATTATTTTTTTTTAAAGTTATACAAAGTTTAACTTATTCTTTTTAGTCAGTTTGATTGATGTACAGTTGAAGTCAAAATTATTAGCCCCCCTGTATATTCCCCCCCCCCACAATTTCTGTTTAACAGAGACAAGATTTTTTTCAACACATTTCTAAACATAATTATTTTAATAATTAATTTCTTATCACTGATTTATTTTATCTTTGCCATGATGACAGTACATAATATTTTATTAGATATTTTTCAAGATACTAGTATTCAGTAACTAGGTTCATTAGGCAAGTTAGGGTAATTAGTCAAATCATTGTATAACGATGGTTTGTTCTGTAGACAATTGAACAAAATATTGCTTAAGAGGGCTAATAATATTGACCTTAAAATGGATTTTAAAAAATTAATAACTGCTTTTATTCTAGCTGAAATAAAACAAATAAGACTTCCTTCAGAAGAAAAAATATTATAGGAAATACTGTGAAAAATTCCTTGCTCC
Source organism: Danio jaintianensis (assembly GCA_903798115.1). Lineage (NCBI taxonomy): Eukaryota > Metazoa > Chordata > Actinopteri > Cypriniformes > Danionidae > Danio > Danio jaintianensis. The sequence goes on along the minus strand of CAIGQV010019029.1, from coordinate 12,558,354 downwards.
GTTAAACATCATTTGGGAAATATTTTAAAAAGAACAACAACAAAAAAACACAGGAGGGCTAATAATTTTGACCTCAACTGTAAGTTGAGATGACTAGAAAAGTTAATTTGATTCAATTAAAAAATATATATTATTATCATTATAATTTTTTTTTTTTACAGTGTGCTATTCTTAAAAAGTCTTAAATCTTACGAGACTTGTTGTTGAAAATTTAGCAATCTGATTTTGTAAGCTTGGTATGAGGTGGAAATTTTTTAAAAATGTTTTCCTTGTCTCCTCTACAGAAATCAGGAAAGTGGTTAAGCTTGGACAAAAGAAATATGCTATAAACAAAAATGTGCCTCCCTTGAAACACTTCTTAATAATATAAAATGTAAAGAAGGCCAACTCCAATCTCTGCAATAGTGTATAGTGTATACCCACACATTAGCTCACACAGTGGACCAGATTCCAACATGGATGGCAGGGTTATTTTAGTCCTCATAGTGGTCATCTGCTCTGACTCAGTGCTTGAGGTTAGATGCAGAGATGTTTCGGGCACAAGCGGAGCACAAAGAGCCACAAATGCCACGTGTCCTCCAGTATTGCAGCTGTAATGGCACTCAGCCCATGAACTGTGTCAGTGACTGAAGCTGCTAATGCTTCATTGTGTATTTTAGGAGAGCAGAGATTGAGTGACCAGCACGAGTTGTCACTGTAGCAATAGTCTAATGTAAGTCTTTAGTTCGTTAGAGTGAAACTTAAAGGCACAATATGTATTTTTCTTTTCATTAAACTATCCAAAAGCAATTCAAAAAGCAATTCATAACTCCCATTTAATGTTTTCTACAGCAATCACATGTTTTAGGAATTAAAAGTAATTTTTTGATCTGTTTCTCAACCAAAACTGTTTGAATTTTGCTGGAAAATACATGATTGTGTGTGTGTGTGTGTGTGTGTGTGTGTGTGTGTGTGTGTGTGTGTGTGTGTGTGTGTGTGTGTGTGTGTGTGTGTGTGTGTGTGTGTGTGCAAAGAAAAAAGTAAATCATATGAATTTGAGACAAAGCGGGAAAACATGGAGAATTGTAATTTTTGGTAAACTGTCCCTTTAAGAAAAGTGATTGTTCGCCATGATGATGTTTAATTCATTTTTTGTGTATTTGCCTTAAATACACTGAAAAAAAAATGGTTCATTGGAAATTGTTGCAAACAATTTATATGGGCTGAATTTAAACAAACAAATTACTTTGAACATTATTACATTTATTTGTTTAAATTCAGTCCTTATAAATTGTTTTTTAAAAAAATGTAGTAAATCCAATGAATCATTTTTTCTTTCAGCAATATTTTTAACATTACTTAAAATTACTCTTTGGAATAAATGTTTTTTTTGGGATGAACTCACTCTTTTAAGTTTTTAAGTCACACTTTTTTGTTGTTGAACTGGCTTACTTTTTATTTTACAGTGTATATGTGCATATTTGTAGTTCCAATGGCTGACAAAAATATATGTAAACTGACATTTAGAAATATTTTAAAATATATGTTGCATATATGGCAAATGTAAAATCCAAACTTGAATGTACAGTTGAATACATTTGTATACAGTTGAAAATGAAATGATGTTTCCTATAATACTTTTGTTTATTTTTTTATAATAATGAAAAGTTTTTTTTTGTCTGGCTGGAATAAAGGCAGTTTTAAAAAATTTTTTAAAGCAATTTTAAAATAATACATTTTAGCCCCCTTGAAGAAATTTGTTTTTTTTTCCTTTTAATTGTCTACAGCAAAAACCACTGATGTCCAATAACATTTATCCTAACTTGCCTAGTTAACATAATAACCTAATTAATCCTTTAAATTGCACTTTAAGCAAAATATTCTTGCAAAATAAGTAGAAAAATATTATTTACTGTCATCAGGGCAAAGACAAAATTAGTCAATTAGTTGTTAAAAAATATTATGTTTAAAAATGGGTTGAAAAAAAATCTTCTCTCTGTTAAGCAACACTTGGGATATAATTATAAAAGAAAGAAAAATTCACAGGAGAAATAAAGAATAATTTTGACTTAGACATTTTAGAAATATTTAGAAATATATGTTCCATATATAACATTTATATCAATGAACTCCAAATATGAACTTGAATGCTATATATGTAATTTGCATATTTTCCATAGATCAGATTTATGTATGGGGTTGAAAACATTTTGATGAATGCTGAAACTGCTAGCCATTGACATCAATAGTATTTTTTCCTACTATACACTGCTAACGATTTTTGTAAATGACACAGTATTTAACTGTAATATGAACTGAATTTTACTGTAGGACAGTTATGCAGTATGTTACTGTATTTTAAAGTTGCATTGTGAAAATTTACTGTGTATTTTACAGTAAAGATATACAATACTATAAATACATATAGAGCTAGATAAATGGTGCTGTAAAGGTAAATACAGTACTCTTGCTGATTTACAGTAAGTTACTGGTGAACTGCTGCCAGTAAGTTACTATAGATTCTATAGGAAATTGTTAACAGTGTACAGATATCAATGGCTACCGGGTTCTACACTCTTCAAATGATCTTATATTGCATTTTTGGTTAAATTATCCATTTAATTTTAAAGCTAAAAAATGACTTCAATCTATCATCCTCTCACAAGATTCTTGTGCTCTTTTTGGCCCGTTTTTTCCACCTGAAACTCAGCAAACACTGGCATGTTTAACTTATCTGCATCAGGGCTTTGCGGCTGAAAGGACCCTCTGTCAATCCACACCCTAAACAGAGGCGGTTCTTCAGCTCAAGGCCTTTACCTTTCAGAAAGATCTGCTTCTTATGATGCACGCTTTTCTTCAGCTGATCCTTTCTGTGTCTGTAATTACAGCAATTATTATTCTCCCTCTCGACTTTGTGAGTCAAATCACTATTGTGACGGCATAATGGGACGTTATGTGCCTTGCTCGGATAATTGCTAACAAGAAAACAAGCAGGTCACTGTCGTCTCGGATGAAAATATCCATTTCGTAGTTTAATACCGGACACGCTTTATCCAGATGCTCACTGTAATCTAATATATGGGAGCATCCCCATGACACATTTAAAAATTCTTGCACCCTTAAATTTTTTGAGTTGAATCAAATGAACTTTTCTAGTCACATCGACTTACATCAGTCAAACTGACTAATAATATTAAGTTAAACATCACTGTAAATGGTGGCACGGTGGCTCAGTGATTAGCACTGTCGCCACACAGCAAGAAGGTCGCTGGTTTGAGTCCCGGCTGGGCAAGTTGGCATATCTGTGTGGAGTTTGCATGTTCTCCCCGTGTTGGTGTGGATTTCCTCCGGGTGCTCCGGTTTCCCAAGACATGCCCTATTAGTGAACTGGATAAACCAAATTTGCCGTAGTGTATGGGTGTGTGTGTGAATGAGTGTGTATGGGTGTTTATCAGTACTGGGTTGTGGCTGGAAGGGCACCCCCTGCGTAAAACATATGCTGGAATAGTTGGCGGTTCATTCCGCTGTGGCGACCCCTGATAAATAAGGGACTAAGCCAAAGCAAAATAAATGAATGAACTGACTAATAACTGCCATGATCACCAGCGATCACTTCTTGGAAGATCGCCGGTGAACTACAAACTCATCCATGAACTACAAATCCCTGCATGCCGTTACACACACCGGTCACCATTCTCCACTGATCACACATGTACAGCTGACTCTCGTTATTATTGACTATCCAGACTACTCCCTACACACATCAGTCTGGAGTGAGTCTTTGTTGTTTTCCGTCACGTATATTTCCTGTCACTGTGTTTTTGCCTTAGTCTAATTTGTTGTTTGTTTTGTTTGTACTTTTGGATCGATGCCTTGTTTATGACCTTATGACTGTTTTGACTATGATTTTGGATTGCCATGTTTGATTCTTGATTGTTTCCTTTTTTTTGTCCACGATTATCTGCACGAATACTTTCTTTATCAAATTATTATTAAGCTGCACTTGGATCCTACCTCTCTTGTCTTCGCCATGCCGAGACTCAAACGTTGTCAAATAACATTAAGTTAAACCTCACTGTAAGAAAATGGAGTCAACTTAAAATACTTGCTGCACAGCTTTTCTGAGTTGACTCAACTTAAAGTCAACTATAGTACTTGGGTTAAAAGTTGAGTCAACTCCAAAAAAGCTGTGCAGCCTTACACATTTAACCTGAGTCAGCTTTTTATTTGATTTTTATTATTATTATTATTTTTTTACCATTTTTATAACTTTAAAATTTTGTTGAAACTCGAAAGTTGAATACATTTTGAATATTTTATTTTGACATTGGGCCAGAAGAGAGTGTCTAATGTGATGTGCTTCCTTGCATATTATATAACTTGAAATGCAATATGCATAATATTCTGATTTAATCACTCCATATGTGGTTACACATAAAAGTCTGAAACATTACGACATCGGTAGTTGTAAAGGATTTGGATAGCATATAGTTTAGGTTTATTGAGTCAATCTTTGGTCTTTGGTCCCACCCTCCTATAAATGTCAAAGCATATGGCATTTATGAATATGAATGAACAATTATTCTGAACTCTCTGATCGTTAAATTGAAAGGCCCTGCAAATGGTTCCCTTTTTTATTTTGTTCATAAATAAATAAACACACACACACACACGCACGCACGCACACACACACGCACGCACACATGCACACAATGTTAAAAATAATTAATCATAAAGGTATTTCAAAAAATAAGTCATATGATGAAATATACATTGAAAGCTAATGAGTATTTAGACTACTAAGCATTAAATAATAAATAAATAAATAAATAAATTAATAATAAAAAAATTCTGACAACAAACAGAAATTTTAGTGATCAGATAAAAGTTTTGATAAAAAAAAATCAAACAAACAAACAAACAAACAAACAAACAAACAAACAAACAAACAGAAAAAGCCTTTAGACTCAAACTCAGGTTGATGTGTTCATAAGTTATTTTGAATCAGATCTTTTAAATAAATCGGTTTATTATTAAGTTTTTCGGTTAATTATTAAGAAGACTGGTCATATTCATATTCAGCTGGTCCAGTTGATGAACAAAAATCAGCCTTTTTGAATCTAATCTTTTATGAATTCATTGATGCTGTGTAAAACATTCTGAACTGAACTAATCCAACTCACTGACTCAATGATCCGGTCTCCTCAATTCACTTTTATATACACCGTAACATTTCACTATAAAGCACAAATATCGTCTGTTTTACAGTATTTAATCATACTTTTATAGCACTTTTGTGTTTTTTGCATGTGTTTCCTGCTTTTGCATGAAAAAAGACGTTTATAAAGACGCGTTTAGATGTCTAAATGTTTAGAAAGACGTGACATGAATTCAATTTTTAGGGTCAACTATCACTTTTAAGCATGTCATCTCTGCTCAGCTATTTGTAAAAATAACAGCCGTTTCCAACAAATGTGACATGAAAACTGACCAGACAAACAGGCAGTCCTGTCTCAAACTTAAGAATACGACGCGTCAAGCCTAATATGCAAATACTAAAATAGCCAGTGTTGACATTTTCCCATAAAACACCCTACAGTCCAAATGCCTGATTTAAAGCAGTCTCTTAATGTGGAGAAAGTATTTTAACTTTAGACAAATGAGCAAACTTATCAGTGTTTACCCCAATTTTTTTTTTTTTGCTTGTTTTGTTAAAACACACCACATATCTGCCACACATTTATAAAAATATCAAAATGTTGTATTTTGCATGCTGGGCAAGTGAATGAGCCTTTGACTGCAATGGGGGAATTCGAGTCTAATAATACAAACTGGGCACCCGAGCAAGTAAACTCGAAAAATCTCGTCTTTCTTCTCTCTGTAGTCTGTGATTACACTGGATATATTTGATGACTGGTTTACTGTTTACAAAGCAGCGCTCAGTTTTGTCCAGTGGGTTGAAATGGGCTGGAATAAAAAATAAAAAAAATGAATGAATGACACACTTGTTGCTTGTTTGTCTGGACGGCTGTCCTTGCTGTGAATTTCCTCTAAAGCTTTTTCTTCTAAAACTTACCCACTTTCTCTTTCTGAGGAACACTAAGCGTATCTTAACAGCGATTTACCAGACCGAAAGAAAGTCGTCTGGGACTCGACCATGCCTGCAGCAACAGGACGCACAGATCCACAGGTACACCGAGATGTTGTGGTATTTCTTTGGGGCCTGCGACATGGCATTCCTGCTTTTTTTTGTCCTCGCATCAGGGTGCAGAATGTTCTGTGTGTTTAGAGGAAGGTGATCATGTAGTTCTCTCTCTTCTGAAGCCGAGGAGCTCTCAAATATCAATTAGTGATGGACTGTAAAGACCGAGAGAAGCTTTAATGTAGCCGGAGATCAACAAAACATGCACTTAACAAACTATTACTGGTGGCAGGAAGATTCTCGCAAACCTCTGACAGCAATGGCTTCAAGTTATACAACACTGGGGAAGAAATGAGAATTGAATTTGTGTTTGCTAAAAATAAAATAAATCTGGCTTTGTGATATTTTAGATGGTTTAGAGTCTCAAATGGGACAAACCGTGTTTCTGATTTTGTTGTCTTTTAGCCACCCTAACTATCTAACTTTCATTTGATAAAAAAATCAACAAGAAAGTGTCATTTCTTACTCATTTACTTGCTTTCTTATGTGAATCACAAAGATAATATTTGGATTTTTCCCCTAAATGTTTTCATGTTATTGAAAAGCAGGATTATTCGACTAAATATTTGTTTTTGTTTTTACTCTTATGAAATTTAATATTATGCTATGCTATTTTGTGGTCTAAAAATGAGTATACACTGTAAAAAGATGATTGGTTGAGTGAGTAAACCCTTTGGCTATAAAGTGATTAGTTGACTTTTGATGTGATTAGTTGGCTTCATTTTAAAAAGTGAGTAAACCGGTTGCTTTTAATGTGATTAGTTGACTTTATGGAAAAAAACACACACTGGGAAAATGATAATTGAATTTGTGCTTGCTAAAAAAAATAACTGGCTTCGTGATATTTTAGATGGTTTAAAGTCTCAGATGGGACAAACAGTGTTTCTGATTTTGTTTGTTTTGTCTTTTGGCCACCCTAACTATCTAAGTTTCATTTGATAAAAAATCAGCAAGAAACTGTCATTGCTTACTTATTTACTTGCTTTCTTATGTGAATCACAAATTCACATAAGATTATATTTGGATTCTTCCCCTAAATGTATTCATGTTACTGAAAAGCAGGATTATTCGACTAGACTAAATTTTTTTTTTTTTTTTTTTACTCTTATCAAATTTAATATTATGCTATGCTACTTTGTTGTCTAATAATGTGTATACACTGTAAAAAGATGATTAGTTGAGTGAGTAAACCCTTATCGGTTATAAGGCGATTAGTTGACTTTTAATGCGATTATTGGCTTCTTTTTAAAAGCCTGTAAACCTGTTGCTTTTAATGTGATTAGTCGACTTTACAAAAATAAAAACACACTGGGAAAATAAGAATTGAATATGTGTTTGTTAAAAAAAATATATCTGGCTTTGTGATATTTTAGATGGTTAAGTCTTTAAAGTAAGCTTAAAGTTTAGGTTTAAACTATCTAACTTTCATTTTAGAAAAAGAAATCAGTAAGAAACGAATACTTCTATCATTACGCATTTACTTACTTTCTGAAAAGCAGGATTATTTGACAAAATATTTGTTTTGTAGCTCTTCTGAAATGAAATATTATGTTGCTATTATGCTATTTTGTTGTCAAAAAATGTATTAAAAAGTGATTAGTTGATTAGTTAAAAACGTGAGTAAACCTTTTGCTTATAATGCGATTATAGTTGACTTTTAAAAAAGTAAGTAAACCTGTTATCCAATTAGTTGACTTTTAATAAACTTGTTTGACTTTTGATGCAATTAGTTGGCTTAACTTTATAGAGTGAACTATTGCTTTTTATATGATTAGTTGGCTTTGTTTTAAAAAGTGAGTAAACCCGTTGCTTTTAATACGATTAGTTCACTTTATTTTAAAAAAAGTGAGTAACTGTTGCTTTTAATGTGATGAGTTGACTTTACACAAACATTTAAGTAGACCCATGGCTTTAATGTAATTAGTTGACTTAGCTTAAAAAAGTGAGTAAACCTGTTGTTTTTAATGCAATTAGGTGACTTTACACAAAAAAGGTAAGTAAACCCATGGCTTTTAATGCAATTAGTTGACTTTTAACCATTGCTTTTAATGCAATTGGTTGACTTTACTTAAAAAAGTGAGTAAACCCGGCCGTTGCCTTAAAATGATTAAGTAAATGAACTATGTGTACAATTATAACATTAAGTTAAGTCAACTTAGTTGCAAGTTACGACGGGTTTATTCACTTTATTCACTAAAGTTTATTCACTACAGTAAAGTAACTAATCACTTTTTACAGTGTAAACATCTGAAAACATGGCATATCATAGCCGGCAGCTAGCTCTCTGCAACTCTCACACGGTCGCCCACTGAAGCTAAGCAGGGCTGCGCCCGGTCAGTACCTGGATGGGAGACCACATGGGAAAGCTAGGTTGCTGCCGGAAGTGGTGTTAGTGAGGCCAACAGGGGGCGCTCAACCTGCGGTCTGTGTGGGTCCCAACGCCCCAGTATATTGATGGGGACTCTATAATGCTCAGTCTCGGATGTCCTTCAAAAAAGAGTAGGGGTTTAACCCTCCGGCCTCCTAACCATCCCCATGTCATAATTGGCTTCATCACTCTGTCTCCTCTCCACCAATCAACTGGTGTGTGGTGTGTGGTCTGGCGCAATATGGCTGCCGTCGCGTCATCCAGGTGGATGCTGCACACTGGTGGTGGATGAGGAGACCTTCCCCCCCATTGTGTAAAACGCTTTGAGTGTCTAGAAAAGCACTATATAAATGTAAGGAATAATTATTATATCTGAAAACAAAGAAAGACTAAAATTGAGAAAAATATATTTACTCAAACACATAACTATAAATCATAAATCGCCAGTAAAATAAATATGGCAGTATATTTTATTCAATGACTTTTTCAGACATGCTTCTATTATAAGTATTGTATATTAAATTCCCTTTCCTAGGGACACGTTCCTGCAGGATTTGTTTGTCATAGGACTCTCCTTGCTCTTCACATGCGTCTGCCAGAGATGTGTCAGTAAATGTCCAAATGTCATATCTGCAGTTCATTTCATAACAGACACATTATAATATTATCTGGAATAACACTTGCCCGTGGCCACAGCAGCAAAGGCCGAAATTAGTTATGAAACCAAGGTCTCAGCCCGGTCAGAACATCACAGCATGTGTCCAAAACTTGTGGATCGCCGGGTCTTCAAACTAATCCACTGTCCTGATAGCGAGCTTGAGTTCCCATTTCCTCTGGATTACATACGGAGAGAGCTCGCGGGTAGGACATTTAGATACTATATATTACAGAGCACGATGATCCTTGTAAAAATGATTGCTAGGGCAGTGGGGGTTCAGATGATCTAAAATGGTTTAAGGGGGTCAGATGAACTTGAATATGTGCATTACTGGTATAAGAGAGCAGATATTACTCAGTTTTACCCTAGGGATGATCATTTCCTTCCTCAGTTTTTTCTGTCTTGTTTTTTTCTTTGCTTTTTTGTTAGGAAATGGCAGCTGTAGTTAGAAAAATGAATATGGTATAGAAACGCTTGTGTTTTAGGGATTACATTGATCATATATAAATATATACAGTTGAAGTCAGAATTATTCGCCCTCCTGTGAATTTTTCTTTCTTTTTTAAATATTTCCCAAATGATGATTAACAGAGCAAGTAATTTTTTTTACAGTATTTCCAATAATATTTTTTCTTCTGGAGAAAGTCTTATTTATTTTATTTCGACTAGAATAAAAGCAGTTTTTTATTTATTTTTAAGCCATTTTAAGCTCAATATTATTACCCCTCTTAAGCAATATATATTTTTTCGATTGTCTACAGAACAAACCATCATATGACTTGCCTAATTACCCTAACTTGCCTAGTTAACCTAATTAACCTAGTTAAACCTTTAAATGGCACTTTAAGCTGAATATTAGTATCTTGAAAAATATCTAGTAAAATATTATGTACTGTCATCATGGCAAAGATAAAAGAAATCAGTTATTAGAAATAAGTTATTACAAATATTATGTTTAGAAATGTGTTGAAAAAAATCTTCTCTCTGTTAAACAGAAATTGGGGGGAAAAAAAACAATTATATTTCAGGAGGGCTAATAATTCTGACAACGGTATATATTTGCTTGGTAGCTTTACAAACATTCTTAAATTTTACTTATTTTCCAGAAAGTAAGACCCAGTATCTTAATTTAGCATCTCAAAAAATTCCACCTTGATGTGAGATTGTTAGGGTACTGGAAACAAACAAAGAAGAAATACAATTGCTTATGTAAAGAAAACCAAACAAACACTTTTTTAACTGCAAAAGATTACTTAAGATGGCTTAAGATCAGTTCATTCAAAATTTCATTTATATATATATTTTTCTTAGAATTATTTCGGTCACACTTTATTTTAATGTACAATTCATACTATTAACAAACTAACTTAACTAACTATCTCAATAATAGGCTGCTAATAAGCCTAAATGCTGTGAATTGTTACTTAAACTAAAGTGTTACCATTATTTCTGACAGTTTTTCCATTTTCACCAGATTAATAACTAATTTACAGGTTTTCACTATAGCGTTTTACAGGCCTTTGCCAGTAAAATTATATACATTTTTACAGAAAATGATTCCTACTGCAGGGCGGCACAGTGGCTCAGTGGTTAGCACTGTTGCCCCACAGCAAGAATGTTGCTGGTTCGAGTCCCGACTCGGCCAGTTGGCGTTTCTGTTTGGAGTTTGCATGTTCTCCCGGTGTTCGCATGGGTTTCCTCCGGGTGCTCTGGTTTCCCCCACAGTCCAAAGACATGCGCTATAGGTGAATTGGATGAACTAAATTCGCCGTAGTGTATGAGTTTGTGTGAATGAATGTGTATGGGTGACCTCCAGTAATGGGTTGCATCTGGAAGGGCATCCGCTGTGTAAACATATGCTGGAATAGCTGGAGGTTCATTCCGCTGTGGTGACCCCTGATAAATAAAGGACTAAGTCAAAGGAAAAGGAATGAATGATTCCTACTGCATACATGTACTGTATATCTACACAGTTAAAAATATATATTTATTTAAGTTGTACATAAAACAATAAAAAAGTATATTTTACATTCTTTCTTTACCGAATTCACATTCATTTGAACATGTTACTTGCTGTTTTCTTGTGAGTAATCATGAAATTTACTAGCAATTTCCAAATTTTTGAACGCAGGTTGTTTTACTTTCCTACTAAAATTGATATCTATCTCCAGTTTCTCTTATATTCTTGGCTCAAAACATTTGGAGTATGTTTGTGAAGTACAGGACGGTGGCTGGCATTTCTGGGAATTGGCTACTACTCTTTGACCCGATGGCACCTTGGTGCCATTTTGACCAGGCTCTATAGTGGGCAGTAGCACCTGATCTGGCATCTCTCACACTAGTGTCACACTTCTGAGGTAACACAGTCACACGTTAAATACATTTCCTTCACCTTTATCTCATTTTCCTGAGAGCATGACAGAAGGGTGTGTGTTGCTTAAATTCATATCGAATTTCCATGGAAATGCGAGCAACGTATAGATCTGTCTGGCCTGGAGGTCTGGATCGTGTTCCACAATGCATTGGTGCTGTTGCAGTAACAATAAGAGCTAATAGTTAAAAGCACAGAGGAATGCTTGGAAGATAAAAGGGCTTCCAGATGTGGGATGAATTATAGATTTGCACAATTATGCTGTCACCTATGAAGGGGGCCTGTAAAAAATGAAAGCAGATGACCAGATGGTTTATGCCACTATGGGTTTATTATAATGAAATGCATGTGCTGTTTTTAATGTTCAAAATGTAGTTTACATTAATGGCTAAACATGGGTTATGTAAGTGCATTATTGGTAATTAGGTTTGTTTGCTTGAATCATAACACTGACTGATGGATAACATATGTAATATAGATGTTTGGTTTCCATATAATGACATATTCAGAGTAGGGCTGCATGATATTGGAAATATTTAACATTGCGATATTTTGTTTAGCTGCGATATATATTGCGATATGAATATAATTTCACCAGATTATTTGAATAGCTCTTTTTGGGAAGATTTTCTTAATTTAGATCAACTGGGATGATCAACTGCATAAATTAAAATAAATAACAAGCATATAGAGCAAAAATAAAAGTGAAATAATGAGTGCTTTATGGTTTTTTGGGAGTGTAACAGTATTCAAGTACAGAAAGTGAACAATCAAATGCAAAATAACACGGTCATCATTGTATAAATAATTAAAAATATATACATTTTATACTATCTTTATCTTTTAATCTTTATTGAATAATCTAATGCTGCGCTGTGACTATTGCGAATAGACACATTGCCATATCAATGCTCAATGCAGACCTAATTCTGATTATTTTAATCAAAATGAGTCCAGTATTAAATTAAGGAACAATTGGAGAATTATCAGTCTCCTCCTGATCATGAATTGAACTGGAAAAGCTGCCGGACAAGTGTTAGATCATTTACGTCTGGACACTGTCAAACTCCTCCTTATACCAGAGCACTTAGAAGCTCTTGAGTTTATCTAGCTTTATAATCAGAGACACATTTTTGTCCCTTTTGCTTTGTTTTGCTAAGCGATGTGTTATGAAATATGGAATAGTCACACTATCCAGCCAGTTAATTTCTTCTTTGCAGGAATAAACTGATTATATCACATTGCTTTAGGAGTGAATAACATTTTGAGTGAACACCCTATTGTGTAACGCATATTACTGCTGTCGTGCTTATATGTTCTTGTCTGCAAGCATACATGCTTTTTATATTTTAAGAAGAGAGAGATGGATGAATATGTATATGTAGTTGGTGTGATTTGGGAATTCTATTCTATTCTATTGTTAGACAAAAAAAAGGTTGCCTTGAGGGCTTTTCTTTTTCTGCATTGTTTTTGAAAACACTGTCGGTTGGGTTTAGGGCAGTGGGTGGGCGGGTCAATCGGTGCTTTTGAAAACACTGTCAGTTGGGTTTAGGGAAGGAGGAGGGTGGGTCAGTCGATCGGTCGGTCAGTCAATCAGTCAGTCAGTCGACAGCGGCCTCTGGTGGATTTACACAAGAAGAGCAGGCACGAATAGCACTCGCGGGAGAAATTTGAGATCTCAAAAGAGTACACAGTGGCCTCTGGCGGATTTGCTAAAACAAAAAAACGTACCCCCTGGGATGTATTTGGCACTCTCCAGTATATAGGGGTACGTTTTCAGAATGAGCCTGGGTTGCTTATTTCTCTATATATATTATTTCTTATACATTATATTATTTCAAATTACTAAAATGTCAATAAAAGTCACTTTGTTCAACTGTAGAGTTGAATTTTCTATTTTTTTAAAGATTTATTTTTGGCCTTTTTGCCTTTATTTGATAGGACAGTAATCAGACAGGAAGCGAAGTGGGAGAGAGAGAGGGGTAGGGTCAGGAAATGTCCTCGAGCCGGGATTCAAACTCGGGATGCCCTGAAGTGCTACTGCACCATATGTTGGCCCGCTAACCACTAGGCTATTGCGCCGACAGAGTTGAATTTTCAACATCAAAAGTCGACAGAGCAGAGATCAACATCCCGTAAAGCAATTCACAACCGTAAATAAAAGAAAAGCACAAAATACAGAAGCTGCTAATTACCAGATATTTTTATATTCATAGACTAAAAATGCACGTTTAAACGAGAAAAGGATTGAAATTAGGTCAAATATTTGCACACTAAGCTCAAAGTTACTAACAATAAAATCTACTGTCGGGACAGTTTACTGACAGTGCGTAAAACTCACTCCTATAGCCAGAAATGCTGGTTTTAATTCCGCTTCGAAAGGGGCAGGTACAGCTCAGTGTTAAAATTGGTGCCATGACCTGGATGGGTGTGACGAAGGCTAGCTAGTTAGAGCTTTTCAAGTAAACCTCATATTCCTGTCCTTAAGGGTTGCACTGGTGGCTTATGATCCTGTATTTAGCATCCTTGTCAGCATGCATGCCTTTCTGCAATGTCATTAGTACTGGAGGGCTTGCGTTGGTGCAGTGACCCTGACAGGAGCATGTCAACACAACGCATGTGGAATGTCGCCTTGACAAGAATTGACACCAAACGAAAATATAAGGTGACACTTTAAATGCTAATTCTGACTATTAACTAGTGGCTTATTACCTGCCTATTATTAAGATACTGGTTGTTTATTAGTACTTAAAAAGTACATATTCTGCATGATCTTATTCTACATCCCTAATGCGACCTCTATCTACTAACTATTAATAAACATCACATTAAAAGTTTATTGAGGCAATAGTCATAGTTAATGGTTCATTAATAGAGAGAATTGTTATTCAAAATAAAGTGTGACCCAATTTAATTATTCACATGAGTATATTACATGCAAATCAATGCAAACATGCAAATTTGTGGCGGGTGGCGCAAATGATGTGAAATGAACAATGCATTTGCTGGGAACGCACAATATTTGCCATTATCAGTTCTCTTTATTGTGTTCTCTTTCCTTCATGTTGTCCCAACACAAATCGATAAAGTTAACTTAATTGTTTTTACAAATTTAAGTGGATTGAACATAAAACATTTAAGTTGTCCCCCCAAATTGTGTTGATTCAGCTCATTTTAAATAAGTAGTTTGAACACACTTTTTTTGAGTGAAGAAAGGCTTAAGATTATAATACATCACTGTCAATTATAATATAACTTTTCCCAACACTGCAGATGAATAGAATGAAATCATGCACCTCAAAAAAACACAAAAAACAAACATGTCACAACATATAAACAAACTTTCTTTGTGGTCTCGACTTCATCCAAGCAGCGCCTGTTGACCACAACACATCCTAAATGAAAATATCTGACACCTTACTCACTGCTTTAAAATCCCACAAATGACTCATTGTGCCACATACACACACAAACACAAAGCTGCTTTCCATCAGTGCACCATTAAAGCTGCTGGACTACTGCATCACAGTTGGTGTCATTTGGGACCAAGCAATATTCAATCCACACCCATATTATATTGGTGTGTAACAGACCAACACCATGTTTAACAGGCATGCCTCTCATACCAGAGCATGAGCTGGTCTTTGTGGCTAAAGGACACAGGTTAATGCAGAGCCTAGCATGTTTTAAAGTGAAAACACATTGGCTGAGAGTCTGTGAGGGAAAAGGGTTTTAGAGGGAAAGCTTATATAACAGGAACCGATTATATAATCTAACACATATGGTTTGTGTGTGTGTATATATTGAAGTGTTTTTCTTCATATTCTTCTTAATTAATCTTCTTAATAATGGATATTTTTGTTAGAATTACAAGTGTTGCTCTATTGCAAAACCCAATAAATGGTGAACATGAATGGTTTAACTTCATTCACTCACTTTCCTTCGGCTTAGTCCCTTTATTCATCAGGGGTCGCCACAGCTGAATGAACCGCCAACTTATCCAGCATATGTTTTACACAGCGGATGCCCTTCAAGCCGCAACCCAGTACTGTGAAACACCCATACACTCTCACATTCACACACAATCTCATACACTACGGCCAATTTATTCCATCCAATTCACCTATAGCGCATGTCTTTGGACTGTGGGGGAAACCGGAGCACCGGGAGGAAACCCACGCCAACATGAGGAAAACATGCAAACTCCACACAGAAATGCCAACTGGCCCAGCCAGGACTCGAACCAGCGACCTTCTTGCTGTGAGGCGACAGTGCTAACCACTGAGCCACAGTGCCACCACCACTTTTTATTCATAAATTACAATTTCTTTTCCATATTTTTCTTGGATCGTTTGCCATCTTGAACAAACATTTGCACCAATGCCTTCTCCATGCCCTCTTATAGAATTCAGTCAGACTAAATCTCCACATGTTGCCTCTGATGACAAGCTTTCATGTCAGAGGCGAATATGATTCCAAGAGTCTCTAATCTGGAATCAGAAGGCACGACCCCAGAAAACCCCACATGTTTGGCTTTCGCATGTGACATCTCAGCATGAGACTTTCCTCCAGGGCTTTCCTGCCTTTCATTGACGATCACCCGTTGATTTGGCCAGCTAAACAACACTGTATTTCCTTCCCTCTTTCTCTATGAGAGACGCTGTCAAGAAGGAAAAGCAGACAGATGTGACTGGATAAAGTCACTTAAACTGACAAGCTGAGCTATGAACCATCAATCATGCTGTCAGTGTTCAAGCAGTCAGTCAGCATTGCTGTGTGTGTGTGTGTGTGTGTGTGTGTGTGTGTGTGTGTGTGTGTGTGTGTGTGTGTGTGTGTGTGTCCAACACCACTTAAAACTGAAAGACACGAGCTGCACGTGCACTGAAAAAAGATTCATTGGATTTACTAAAAAAAAATTTAAGTAAGTGGTTGCAAACTATTTATATGGGCTAAATTTAAATGAAATTAAGTTGAACATTACTAAATGTTTAAATTCAGCCGATATAAATTGTTTGCAACCACTTATACCTTAAAAAAGAATTGTAAATTCAATGAATCATTTTATTTCAGTGTGTCTGAAAACAATTGGACCAGAGAAAGGTTAAGTCAACAAAAGCTAAAACTATTAGTCAAAAAAGATTTTCGTTAACTGAAATAAAATGGTAAAAAGTTCACAATAAATGTAAAACTAAAACTAACAACAGTCACAGAAATAAAATCATAATTAGCGAAAATAAATAACAGTTTTTCAGAATTAATAAGCACTCATTCTGTGGTGGAAAATATGAGTTTTTTTTATAGAAACATCTGTAGATGCACTTTTTGCAATCTGTAGAAACACATCAGTCATTTGATTGTTGATTGTAAACACGTTTCTGTAAAACATGTTTCAACAACTTCTAAAATGTAAATTAGGCAGTTTTAACTACATTTATGATCTTTACCATGAAGAGGTTTGTCTGAATTCTTTATTATTTGTACTTTTATTCGTTGCATTTGTATGGTTTTTGGATTCAGTGTTCAAACAATTATTTTATTTTTACTAAGAGATTTGCACACGAGTTAGTGTAAGCTGTGCAAACCCTAAACTTTGCTGGTAGACACTGGAAATGTTGTGTTAACGCAGATAACGCAAAAAATAAAACAGCAATTAAATATATAAAAACTATAAAAAATTTGTTCACAAAATAAAAATGAAAGGAAATCTTTGTAATAGATTGTTTTTTCTAATTTAACGCAACCTTTTGCTTGTTTGTTTTATTGTTGAGCTATAAAAAAGCAAGCTTAAATTAAATCTGTCAATTAAATGTTGCGAATGGATCAAATTTAAATGTGCATTGAACTCCATTGTGTTATAAAAGGAATTGTTTGTTTTCATTGTAATAAGTTAATTATAAAATGTACAAAAAATTACAATGCAATAGTTAACCTAATATGATTAAAGTAATGCTTTCTATTTATTTTTAAATATTATTATTATTTTATTATTTAAAATTAAATTTTATATAAAAAATTAGGAAATGATTTACATGTTGGCGCCGACGAAGATGGCCGCCTCCGTGTTGAGCTCTGCTGTTGTTTTTATGTTTTTGTTAGTTTGTCCCGTCTTGAGTCACATTCCTACAATTAGTTTCACCAGAGACGAATTGTTGGACATTCGGACACATACACCACCAAATGTTTTTCCAGACTTGGATTTACGTGATGTTTTGTTGGACATTGTTGTCGGCGGAGCCGCGGTGCTGCTCAAACGCTGTCGGGCGCGCAGACGAGGGAAGCGAGCAGGCGCGCTTGTGAAACTCAGACAGCGCGGGTTTCGAACTGCGTTGCCTAGCATCCATCTGGCGAATCTCCGCTCTCTACCCAACAAAATAGACGAACTCATTCTGCTCTCTCAGACAAACAGGGATTTTTTGCATTCTGCTGCTCTGTGTTTCACGGAAACCTGGCTGAACGACGCCATACCGGACAACGCGCTTCATCTACCGGGCTATCAGCTGTTCAGAGCGGATCGCGACAGAGAATCAACGCGGAAATCGCGCGGTGGTGGGACATGCTTTTACATCAATGAAAGGTGGTGTACAGATGTAACAGTTTTAAAGAAGATGTGCTGTCCCGACCTAGAAGCACTGTTTATTAACTGTAAGCCTTTCTACTCGCCGCGTGAGTTCTGCTCGTTCATTCTCGTCAGTGTTTACATTCCTCCGCACGCGCACGCGGGCCTGGCGATACAGAAACTAGCCGATCAAATCACGGTAACAGAGCAACAACACCCGGACTCTGTTTTAATAATTCTCGGGGATTTTAACAAAGCAAAACTATCCCGCGAACTGCCAAAATATAGACAGCATGTTACATGTCCCACAAGAGACAGTAACATATTGGATCACTGCTATACCACAATAAAGGATGCATACCGCTCTGTCCAACGAGCAGCTTTGGGGCACTCTGACCACTGTTTGATTCATCTCATACCAACCTACAGGCAGAAACTGAAAACAGCCAAACCTGTATTAAGATCTGTGAAAAGATGGACTACCGAAACAGAGCGTGATCTACAAGCCTGTTTCGACCTCACTGACTGGAGTGTTTTTGAAGCTGCTGCAAACGATCTAGATGAGCTTACAGAAACTGTAACATCTTATATCAGTTTCTGTGAAGACATGTGCATTCCTACCAGGACTCAACTCACATACAACAATGACAAACCGTGGTTCACTGTAAAACTCAGACAGCTGCGTCAGGCCAAGGAGGTTGCTTACAGGAATGGGGAGAGGGCCTTGTATAAACAGGCCAAATACACACTGGAAAAGGAGATCAGAGTGGCAAAAAGGAACTATTCTGAGAAACTAAGGAGTCAGTTCTCTTCCAGCGACTCAGCATCCGTGTGGAAAAGTTTGAAAAATATCACAAACTACAAGAAACCATCCCCCAGCACTGTAGACAACGAACGACTTGCAAACGACCTGAATGAGTTTTACTGCAGGTTTGAGAAAACACCCCACACCCACTCTGAACTGCTCTTCACACCACCATCAACACCTCCACCACACCCCGTCTCCCCAACACTTCAGTTCAGTGAAGATGATGTGCGCCAGGTCTTCCAAAAACAGAAGAGGAAAAAAGCACCAGGCCCAGATTTTGTAACACCAGCCTGTCTAAAATCCTGTGCTGACCAACTGGCCCCCATCTTCACCCTGATCTTCAACAGATCACTGGAGCTGTGTGAAGTGCCCTCCTGCTTTAAACGCTCCACCATCATCCCCATCCCAAAGAAACCCAAACTTACAGGACTTAATGACTACAGACCAGTGGCGCTAACATCTGTGGTCATGAAGTCTTTTGAAAAACTGGTGCTGGCCCACCTGAAGGACATCACTGAACCCTCACTGGACTCTCTTCAGTTTGCCTACAGAGCAAACAGGTCTGTGGATGATGCAGTCAATATGGGACTGCATTATGTTCTGCAACACCTAGACAGACCAGGGACCTATGTGAGGATCTTGTTTGTTGACTTCAGCTCGGCTTTCAACACTATCATCCCAAAACTTCTCCTGCCCAAATTAACTCAGCTCTCCGTGCCCAACTCTGTCTGTCAGTGGATCAACAGCTTCCTAACGGACAGGCAGCAGCTGGTGAAGCTGGGAAAATTCTCATCCAGTACCCGCACAATCAGCACTGGCGCCCCCCAGGGGTGTGTCCTCTCCCCTCTGCTCTTCTCACTGTACACAAATGACTGCACCTCAAAGGACGCCTCTGTCACAATCTTGAAGTTTGCAGACGACACCACACTTATCGGCCTCATTCAGGACGGTGACGAGTCTGCTTACAGACAGGAGGTTAAGGAGCTGGCTGTCTGGTGCAGTCACAACAACCTGGAGTTGAACACGCTCAAAACAGTGGAGATGATAGTGGACTTCAGGAGAAACCCCCCTGCTCTCCCCCCACTGAGCATCATGGACAGCATTGTGGCAGCAGTGGAGTCATTCAGGTTCCTGGGCACCACCATCTCTCAGGATCTGAAGTGGGACACTCACATTGACTCCATTGTCAAAAAAGCTCAACAGAGGTTGTACTTCCTTCGTCAGCTGAGGAAGTTCAACATTCCAAAGGAGCTGCTGAAACAGTTCTACACTTCCATCATTGAATCAGTCCTCTGCACTTCAATAACTGTCTGGTTTAGCTCAGCTACCAAATCCGACCTCCGAAGACTACGTCGAATAGTTCGGACTGCTGAGCGAATCACTGGTACAATCCTCCCTACTCTCCAAGAACTGTACTTATCCAGAGCAAGCAGAAGGGCTGCCAAAATCACTCTGGACCCCTCACACCCAGCACACTGCCTCTTTGAACTTTTACCTTCTGGTCGACGATACAGAGCACTGTGTACCAGAACAGCCCGACACAGAAACAGTTTCTTCCCTCAGGCAATCCATCTCATGAACACTTGATGATAGTAATTATGGAACAAACATCACTACTGCTATACACTTTTTATACACAAACACTTATTTAACAACATATTTTACATGCTAATTTGCACATAACAGCTGCTGTTGTATATAGTAATATTCCTGTACATACACTTGTCAATTTGTATATTTGCATTCACTACAACTTTCATTTTTTAAATATATTTATTATCTGTTTTTTGTCCTGTCTCTGTAATTCTGTTGCACTGTAGAAGCTCTGTCACGAAAACAAATTCCTCGTATGTGTGAACATACCTGGCAATAAAGCTCTTTCTGATTCTGATTCTGATTCTGATTCTGAAATTACCCATGCCAACTTTGTAATACAGTTTGCTACTGTATATTTACCTTCGGCCCACAGCCCTCAATTATGTTTGGTGTTTGGCCCTTCATAAGAAAAGCTTTGGGTACCCCTGATTAAGATACAATGGGTGCTAATTAGCTATATATCATTCATCGCTTGTAAAATACTGCTCTTAAGGTAATTCCATTTAAATCATTTCTCCATTCTGTTTTCTTCATGGTTGTGGTGAACGCCCCTATTCTTTAGAATCATTATATCGTTACAGTTAAAATCGTTGGTGTAAATGGGTTTTCCACTGAATTGTAGACCAGGTCAAACCTGCAAAGTAATACTCATATTGTCACCGAGACTCTAAATCAAGAACATCAAAGTGTTTCATCACAGAAGTGACATTGTCACAACCTCAGGTTAGACATTATTCATTCATATACGCTCATAATGTGAGTCGCTAACTTTAAACAAACATTCTATAGTGACATGGCAACAGCAGAACTCTGCCAGATTCCAATTTTCTTCCACTTGTTACTTTTTAACCATTCTATCAAAGAGCTTATCATGTTGATCACATGATTTTGTGATGAGCGTACTGGAATTTATTCAGTAAATGTGTTTCTATCATATAGTTTATGACTTTTATTAATCACTTGCATTAAAATAGATGGATGAATACATAGCTAGTGAAAGTCTGCAATTCTGCAGGTTATCTACTAATAATGCGCAAATTATTAGTAAGTCAAGTCAAGTCAAGTTTATTTATATAGCGCTTTTCACAATATAGATTGTGTCAAAGCAGCTTAACATAGTTCTAGTAGAGTCCAGATTACAGAGTTGAAGTTCAGTTTAGTTTAGTTCAGTGTGGTTTAAATTTCACTGCTGGAAGTTCAAACACTGTAGAGCAAATCCACCGAAGCGCAGCTTCACAAGTCCCGATCCAAGCAAGCCAGTGGCGAGGAAAAAAAAAACTTCACCAATTGACGAAGTGAAGGGAAAAAAAACCCTCTAAAGTAACTAGGCTCTGTTGGGCACGACCATTATTCTTCTGGCCAAACTTCCTGTGTGAAGCAGCAGTCTAGGCGCCGGAGACTGAAGAAGCTAGACGTCCATCGTGGAGAAGCTGCAGGTGTGAGTAGGGCACCGGCGCGAGGTCAGACTGGCCCGCAGGATGAATGCGGGGACTCGTTGTCATGGTGGTCATTCAGGAATCAGTCTCATGCACTCCATTTCTCCATGACCACCACAGCATCAGCTCGGGATACGACCTGGTCCAGGATTATGGATACCTTAGGATCATCTCTTCACAGGTCTTGGATTGCATCAATGGCGCTGGATAGTGTCTAGGGACCTCGGAATGAGTATCCCCAGGTGGAAATAGAGAATAAAGAAAATAATTAGCGTAGCTGCTGTTCATCGTGTATTTAAACGAGATGCAAAAATGGAGTGTTATAGATGAAAATAGCAGTTAAATAAAACAAACATAGAAACAAACATGTAAAGCATATGAGAGTTTCTAACACAATGTCTGGTGTATTGAGGAGTGTGTCCTACAGGTGATGTCAAGCCAGCTCACCTGCGTGGAGCACATTCATGCATCGTACCGTTATGCGATGCATTGAGTGTATGCTTTACTAAAAAGATAGGTCTTTAATCTAGTTGTGAACTGAGAGAGTGTGTCTGAGTCTCGGACATTATCAGGAAGGCTATTCCAGAGTTTAGGAGCCATAAATGAGAAGGCTCGACCACCTTTACTCGACTTTGCTACTCTAGGTATTACCAGAAACCCTGAGTTTTGAGATCTTAAAGAGCGGGTTGGATTGTAGCGAGACAGAAGGTTGGTTAGATAAACAGGAGCTAGATTATTTAAAGCTTTATAGGTAAGAAGCAATATTTTATAATCAAAACGAAACTTAACAGGTAGCCAGTGTAAGGAGGATAAAATTCGGGTGATATGATCATATTTTCTAGACCTGGTAAGAACTCTGGCAGCTGCATTTTGTACTAGCTGAAGTTTAGTAATAGCGGATGCTGGGCAAAACAACACAAAACAAATTTCCATAAAAAGCAATACAATCTATGAGCAGCAAACAGACTGCTGTAAATCACTTTACAATTAATTTAAAAACTCTCCTCCCATAAATTTTGCATATGAAAGGGAAACTCCAACAAATCAATCTGCTGTTATACTCGCTTGGGTTTATCACTGGATTCTACCAGAATTCTACAACCACTAGAATGACCATAGTGGTCATTCTTGTGCTAAAATAACTTCTGAATGTTTTTCACAAATTTTTATTATTATAATTATTATTATTATTATTATTATTAGCAACACCTTAGCAACTGCCTAGCAACCACTCAGAATACCCCAGCAACCACCTAGCAACACCTTTTAATCTTTTAAATATTGTAGAACATTGACAAACTTATAAATCAGTTTTAAACTTAAAACTTTCAAACTTTAAGCTACATAAAACTTAAAACTACTTTTAAACTTTAAGCTATTAAAATGACTTCAAAAAACTTTCAGTCTAAGCTTTCTCAAGCCAGCCTAAAGTTTGACTCGACAAACTTTTTAATCTAGTTATTATTATTTTAGTGCTTTGGTAATTTTGTAAAACACTGTCCTTTTAGGATGCTATAGACACAATTCTTTCAAATTTTGATCAATTTAGATTCATTTTGATCTCCAATAAAATTGTTTGGCACCTGTCCATCCGACCAGACGTCAGTGAGATGTTTGATGTATTCTGAGATTATTTATAAAGCCTGTTTGACTCAGATGTAGACTTTCCTGTCTCTGGGAATTCGCTCGACTCTTTGATTGATGTGCTCACGCAAAGCCCCCCCCCCAAAAAATGCTATTCTTCTTCAAGTCTTTGAACTGTTTGTTTGCCACTCCAACTTTCTGTTTTCAGCATTCACAAAGGAATCGCTGCTTTGTTGAATTTTCATAAACGGAATGCAGACAGACACAGTTTGAGGAATGCACACGGTTTTTGACGTTTTGAAAACATGCTGATGAAAAGTGCCTTCATAAACGACATCTGACATTCTCACGCAAGCCAATAGTGTCCACAAAATAAATAAATTACTTAAGATTTCTACTGTTTGTGTGTGTGTATAAATATAAATGCTTTAATTAACAATGAGAAATTAATATTACATTATTTATTAATCTTTGTTAACGTCAAATAACCATAATACACTTAAAAATATCTGTTAACAGTTTCTGTATTTTGTGATTCACAAGTGTTTTTTGTTTATTTACGGTTGTGAATTGCATTATGGGAGCTTGATCTCTGCTCTGTTGAGCTTTGATGTTGAAAATTCCACCCGCTTCGAATGTTATCACTCGACTGAATGGGCGTTATCAATGGTTATCAACTGATAGATATGGGCTAGTATAGGGGCCTTCTGCGCCTACTGGTAGGCTCAGAAGACTGTTATCATCCATCCACATGGTTAATCAGCTATACTAATAGAGAAGACTCCAGATCCAGATCTGTTTTTACATTACTGTGACGGTTGGGTTTAGGGTTGTGGTAGGGGTAGACGTTAATAAAATACAATTAATGGGAAATTTAATAAATGATTAATTCTCGTCGAGAATAATTCTCGTTAACTTCCGGCCGCAGCCATATGTGATCTATAGCTGATTAACCATGTGGATGGATGATAACAGCCTTCTGAGCCTACTAGTAGGCGCAGAAGGCCCATAATGGCCCATATCTATTAGCTGATGACCACTGATAATGCCCATTCAATCAAGTGATAACATTCAAATTAGCTGAAAATTCAACTCTACAGTTTAACAAAGTGACTTTTATTGACATGTAGTTTGTAGTGTAGTTTGTTTAGTGACATGTAGTTTGAAATGTTATAATGTATAAGAAATAATATATAGAGAAATTAGTCTGTAAAATAGCAGAAAATGCACTGGCAGTTTATTACAAGGTTTTGTATCGTAATATACAACACCAACAGACAATATATCACTTTATACTATTCAAAGTGTTAATAAAAGTCACTTTTTTAAACTTTTCAAGGTTAAACGTTGTTGGAAAAAAGATCAAGATCCCCTACTGCCATTCTAAAGCAGAAATAAATGGGGCAAAATTAAAAACATGAATCACAAAATACGGAAAACTGCTAATTTACAGATATTTTTTACAGTCTACAATTGATCATGTTTAGTTCATTTTAGCTTCATATTTCATTTAGTTGAACTGATATAATTAACCGATGTTAACAAATTAAACTTATTCTTTCACAATTTAGTAAAAAAACCATGAGCCGTTTATAATTCTCCTTTTTTCCTCTCCAAGCTGTTTCATTGAGCTACTTGTTCCCCTGCAGGACAAATCTGGGGAAGTGTCTTAGACATTACATGGCCTTCAGAGCAGGATGAGTCATCACACACACACGCACACGCACATGCACACATACACACACGCACACGCACACACACACACACGCACGCACGCACGCACGCACGCACGCACGCACGCAC
>CAIGQV010019029.1:12495627-12527455 GCA_903798115.1 Danio jaintianensis | reverse complement strand
GTGTGTGTGTGTGTGTGTGTGTGTGTGTGTGTGTGTGTGTGTGTGTGCGTGTCTATTGTGAATTCTGCATGTCATTTCTAAAGCAATTTTAGGGGACTATGAGTGTATGTGTGTGTGTCTATTGTGAATTCTGCATGTCATTTCTAAAGCAATTTCAGGGGAACACAATTATGTGTGTATGTGTGTGTGTCCTGGGTTAATGCCGAACATCGTGACCCAGTTTATTGAAGTGGCTCCCCAGTTGTCCAGTTTTGAATCGCTCTATCCTTATAAAACCCAGCAGAACACACTCATAAATGAGGACAAACTGTAGACCTTTTAATGTCAACACTATGTTTTTATAAAAGGCTACTATAGTTATTGAAATATTAGGCTGTTGTATTTGACCATTTAGGACATACTTGAATGTCCAGAAAGGGGAGTTTGAAAGAAAATTAATTTAGATTGAAATGTAAATGTAACAGCGGCACGGTGGCTCAGTGGTTAATATTGTCACCTCACAGCAAGAAGGTCGCTGGTTCAAGTCCTGGCTGGGCCAGTTGGCATTTCTGTGTGGAGTTTGCATGTTCTCCCCGTGTTTGTGTGGGTTTCCTCCGGGTGCTCCGGTTTCCCCCACAGTCCAAAGACATGCGGTATAGGTGAACTGAATAAACTAGATTGGCCTTAGTGTATGAGTGTGTGTGTGAATGTGAGACTATATGGGGGTTTCCCAGTACTGGGTTGCAGCTGGAAGGGCATCCGCTGCGTAAAACATATGCTGGAATAGTTGGCGGTTCATTCCGCTGTGGCGACCCCTGAGGGACTAAGCCGAAGGAAAATGAATGAATGAATGTAAATGTAACTTTGTATAAAAAAAGATTAATAAATGAAAAGAAAGCTTAACAAAGTATATGTATGATTTCATTAAATAAAAGTTTAAGCACTTTAAGCATTTTAAGTTCACTAAAAAGTACAATTGAATTTAAATAAACTTATGTTAAATCGTACTTTCAATTGTAAATGTTTCTATAGTTATGACACAATAAATATATATATTTGCTGTTAAAAAACCCATAGCTTGATATATATAAATTTACATTAAGTGCAACTCTAAATGTTTAGAAAAAAAAAAAACTGTGTTTATAAGTAACTTTTTCAATTGAGGACGTTCATGAATGTCCCTAAAGGGACGTGTGCTAGATTTAGCTCCCTTTTATAGGGACAACTTTACCCTCAAACTATACACACAGAGAGTCCACAAACACTCGTGTCATGTAATTTCTCCAATGACAAGCCACCAGAGCGATATTTCAGATCATTCACA
This sequence comes from Danio jaintianensis, assembly GCA_903798115.1. Lineage (NCBI taxonomy): Eukaryota > Metazoa > Chordata > Actinopteri > Cypriniformes > Danionidae > Danio > Danio jaintianensis. The sequence goes on along the minus strand of CAIGQV010019029.1, from coordinate 12,526,152 downwards.
CTTTCAGGAAACATAAAGGACATTTGGTGGCTTCATGGCAAAGAAAATGTAGGAATTATGTCCTGGAGCTGAAAGTGTCAAGTAAACATTTCCTGTTCTCAAACTCATCTTTCACACACACAAACATACACACACACACACACGGTCACAGATGATGATAGTATGAATTCCTGAAGATCAGCGTCTCTCTTGGGCTCCATTATGACTTTGCACAGTCTGTGTGTGTGTGTTTTATGCTACCCTGAAGAGCAGTTTGTTACTCTAAATTTGCTTTCCCGTCTCATTGAGGTCTCATTAGTTTCCCATAACTTTGTCTTAAATGTATGAAAGCAAAAACAATCTTTATCGCCAATTTTGATTGGAATCTGCTGCATAGTTCCATGAAGAACCTTTAAAGGGATAGTTCACCCAAAATTCTGTCATTATTCACTAACTCTTTATTCTGTTGAACACAAAAGAAGATATTTTGAAGAATGTTGGAAACCGGTAGCCAATGACTTGCACAGTATTTGTTTTTACTATGGATGTCGATGGTTACAGGTTTCCTGCATTTTTCAGAATATCTTTATTTGTGTTCAAAAAATAAATAAAATCTCAAACTGGTTTGAAACTGCCTTTTATATTTAACCCTCATGATGTAATCGGGTCTGTTTTTAAATACATAAACTACTGATGACTCATGCTGCACTCTCTCATTTTGCCCAATCAAATGCTTTCTAGAATTTGAATGCCTCTCCCCCGATACAAAATCCATCTGACCTTCTCCTCTCTATAATATCAATCTCGTTTTCCTCTGTGTTCCCACTTCAACTATCCTGTAAAGGTCTCCTCCTATGACTAGTAAATCTATACTGCTATAATTTCTTCATGATGGCAAGAAGAAGGACGTCATTGAAAGTTATGAGTGAAAACACAGTCACAGTTTAACAGAAAGCACATTTCCATCCCGGACCCCCTGCAGAAACGGAGGATTGAAGTCAGCAGAAGTTAAGCAGAAAGAGTGAAGGGTAGATTAACCCAGCTTTACCTTCAATTTTATGAAGCAATATTTAGCAGATGCTTTTAAAGCAACTTGAATGAAGAGAACTATACATTCATTCATTTTCTTTTCGGCTTAGTCTCTTTATTAATCTGGGGTCACCACAGCGGAATGAACCGCCAACTTATCCAGCATATGTTTTACGCAGCGGATGCCCTTCCAGCTGCAACCCATCACTGGGAAACATCTATACACACTCATTCACACACATACACTACGGACAATTTAGCTTACCCAATTCACCTATACCACATGTCTTCGGACTTGTGGGGGACACCGGAGCACCCGGAGGAAACCCACGTGAACACGGGGAGAACATGCAAACTCCACACAGAAACGCCAACTGACCCAGCCGAGGCTCGAACCAGCGACCTTCTTGCTGTGAGGCGAACGTGCTACCCACTGTGCACCGTGCAAAAAGTACGTTTATATGACAAGGTTTCTTAGAAACAGTTTTGCATGCATCTATTGGTTTTGAGATTTTGGCCTTTATAGATTTTCCAGCCTGATCTCACGAGGAAACGTAACTATTTTACGTTTTGTCAGTTTAGAGGCTAATTTATATGAATTCATACTAGTTCAGTCGCACGAAAATGTAAAGATTTTTAGAAGAAGGCATGGCAACAAATCCCACCCCTAAATCCAACCATCATTGGGGGATAAGCAAATTCCACTAAATTGTACGAATGAGATCAAAAGGTTACTTGGATTTTAGTATATTCAATTTTTGTGTTTTTTTTTCAATCTAATGTAAAGACATCGTCCTAAATACACTTTTAAGCATTTCTTTTGTCACACTTCATCAATTTGTTTCTGTAGATTGAAATTACAGTACATTTATTTAAAGGCCGTTTTCTCAAAATGAGTTTAGTTTAATCCTATAAATCCACCTAAATCTCACAGCATCACTGAAATACATCAAACTTCGCTCTTTAATTTATATCTATTCTGAAGGTTTTTACAGAGGCGTGTGCTCATGCATAATTTGCCTGATTATATGCAACATTTTATTTGACTACAAACAATTGTGTGTGTGTTTTTTCCGGCTGTAAGCAGTATTTTCTGAATTATACAGTAATAAAAAAAAGAGATTTCTCAAATCCCTTTGTAAAAAGACACTTTTGATTCTAATATATATATAAAAAACAAAATTAAACAAGAATTTTAATTTCAAAATGTATGCAAATTAGCACATATATTTAATTAAAGAATGCATAATTTGCATATTTCATTCATTCTTTTTTCTTCAGCTTAGTCCATGATTTATCAGGGGTCGTCACAGCGGAATGAACCGTCATTTGCATATTTAAGCATAACATTTTAGAAAACTTGTAAAGCAAAAACAAATAGTCTCACTGGGGAAGTATGATGAAACACATTGGGCGTTTTTTTAAACGTTATAACGAACAGAAAAATAGCTAAAGTAGAAAGTATGTGTATGTGTGAGACTACACAAAATGTGCAAAGTAGGTTTAACTGGACGCCTCAGAACTAATCTGCAGTGTATTTTGGTGAGCCACGACCTCAGAACAAGAACCGATGTTTTTTTTTCATCTCTCAAATCACCATTTCGCCATGTGAATTGTGTTTACTCTCAGCCTCTGTTTGGCCACATCCGCATGATAAATTGAGATGAAGTCAGCCGCACGGTTCATCCACAAACCCCTTCCTCTCCCCATGTGAAAACAACACACACATTCCCAAGCTCCTGTACAGTACGAACACACACAATAATAGCAGAACTGGAGACTCACAGAGGCAGGAAGACAGAGCAGGTGACAGGTGTTTCTGAGCAGAATAGTCAGATAATAGTTTATTTACAGCATCACAGCTGAAAGGAACAAATATAAGTTGTGTTAATATAATTATTATTATTATTATTAATACATTTAATATTATTATGAGTTATAATCACACAAGCTATGAGAGTGTGTGTGAATGTAAGATTGTATGGATGTTTCCCAGTACTGGGTTGTGGCTGGAAGGGCATCCACAGCATAAAACATATGCTGGAATAGTTGGCGGTTCATTCCACTGTGTCGACCACTGATAAATCAGAGACTAAGCGGAAGGAAAAATGAATGAATGAATCACACAAGCTTTCATTGTATTGTTATTATTATTACCACCATTTGTGTATTATAATGATTCATTTTAATTTAACTTATCATGTGAGTGTTGTGGCATGTGTGTGGGTCTGTATGTGTATGTGTGTGTGTGTTGGGAGTAGATTTAATGTGTAATATTTAAGGCTACATGTTTTCATTTAGATACATAATGAGTGTGTGTGGGTGTGGGTGTGTGTGTGTGTGTGTGCAACCCTACACTGTTAAAAAATGCTGGATTCCACACAAGTGATTTGTGTTGGCAAAATGAAGGTAACTCATTAGTTTTTAAAAATTGAAGTGGATTGAACATAAAACAATTAGGTTGTCACAAAAAACCCTCAAGAAATGTGTTGTTTCTGCTCATTTTAAATAAGTAGTCACTAGTAGTAAAACGTCATTTTACTCCAAAAAATGAACTTTCGCTATTGTTAGTTTTACTACACCCACCCTTGTTCACATTATGTGAAACATAAAAGTAGCTAAATTAACACAAGTTAACTATGTTATTTCTACAGAAATTAAGTACTGTAAGCTTTACTTAATAAGGGTTTGACTGGCCAACTTAACATTGTAGAGCAAATACTTAAAAGTGAATAAAAAAAGTGCTCACCTTACGTATTGAAAGTTCATAAATCTAACATAACATTACTAAGTAAAATATACATATAACTAAAATGCAGCAGTGACACATCTGAATGGGTTGTATGTACTAAGAAATATTTTGTCAGCTTTACCTGAATTTCTTAAGTTCATTCAACTATATTGTGGCTTGTAGAAACTACTCAACACACTTGTGTGGAACCACTTGACACTCTTTTTAAAGTCTAACAAATCTTTTTTTTGAGCGTACTTAACATCACAAAACCTCTAAAAATCCCCCTTTTGATGATGTTCTCATTAATAAAACTTGATAAAAAAAAAAATTAAGTAAACAAAGTTTTTAAGAATTTGCAAAACAAACAAACAAAAAAATACTGCGAGGGGTAGGTTTTAGTGTTTTGGGTAGGTTTAGGTTAGAAAATGTATAAGTATAAAAACAATAATCTGTATATTTTGCCCATTTAGCTAAATAAACGTATGTGTGTGTGTGTATGCCGTGTGTATGTGTGGGTGTGTGTGAGTTCACAGGGTTTTTCAGGTGTGTCGTCTGCCTCAGGCTCAGTGGGCGGGGAAAGGGGCGTGTCTAAGCTCATCCTCTCCGCCTCCACTTTGCCCATGTTTGATATGAACTGAAGATGTTCCACTGTTTATAGCAACTGTCATCATAAACATTGCGTGACCCTCGTCCAATCTAAACAGCCCACAATCCCTTCACTTAGACAGAGAGAAGAAATCTGTTACCGCGCAAATGCAGACATGCTGTCAGTGATAAAAGGCCCCGTTTTATTGGTTTATACAGGCTAAAAGCATCCATGTGTAGCCTGTTAAACACACTCTCAAAAGCACTTATTTTCCGAATGAGTGAATAAACAGCAGTCGAGGGTCAGACTTAGTTTTTACTTTTGTGTATTAAAGCAATAAACTACGAGACCTTTAGTGCCTTACTGTTTCTTTTTAAACGATTATAACATAAGACAAAGACATTATGCAATATAAGCTGCTTCTTTGCAGTAAAAACATATTTAATATTGAAATCATTTCAGCTAGTTTGTCTATTTTTGCAAGCAGTTACACACAAACAAAGCCAAAGAAGATTATAGGTCATCCTCTATAGAATATTGGTTGAGTGAATAATTCAGTGACTCACCATGAAGTTGTCTCGTTTTGAAGGCAGCCTTAAAGTGAAATATAAAACTGTAATTTCTTTCTTTGCAATGTAATGGTTGCATTTCTGAATTTAGAGTCTCAGGACATGTCTACACTAATATGTTTTAGTTTGAAAATGCATATTTTTCTCTTCGTCTTGGTCTTCCTTCCACACTGATATGGTGTTTTTAGGCAACAATAATGTATCTTTTTGAAAATGCTCTACAAAGTTGATCATTTTGAAAATGTTAGTATTCGCATTGTAGAGTGGACTGAGAAAACAGAGGCTTTCAAAAACAAAGGCTGCATTCCTGTCCAATTTTTTTATGCCCTTCACTCGTTAACTTCCCTACATTACGTTACATTACACAAGTGTCCACTTCTGGCGGAACATCTGAATACACTGTGAGAAATAATATGACAAAAAGCCATCATAACAAAAGCTTTTATGTTACTTTAGCTTATTTTACTAAATTAATCAGGTTTCAACTTATTTTTTAAAGTTATATAAGCGTTTAACAAATTATTTTTAGTTAGTTTGATTAATGTAAGTTGAGATGACTAGAAAAAGCTAAAAAAAAATTTAACGCAGTAAGAAATTTTACAGTGTAGGATTAAATGGAATTTGCTAAACCCTTGAGCACTTGTAAAGTACACTGTTGTGACCTCACAATCGCATTACATTCTGGGACATATAAAGCGAACTCATTCCCTCTGTCAAAATCGAGAGATCGAGGGTATGTCCATGTAAACTTCTCTCGTTCACTTTACAAAGTGGAATGCACTTTAAAATCGCGGTGGAGATCCACCGGAAGGAAGAAGGGAAGTTCGCAAGTATGTTTCTAAGAGTGGAACGCAAACAAAGACGCATTTTTAGTCATGTAACCAGCAAAAATAGTGGACTTTTGAGTTGTTTTTGATGCTCTCCATTTAGACAGAATTATTACTTTTCTTCAAAGGAGATGTAATGCTTACTTAGAAATGTTGCTTTGGCACGTCTCCACTGTCAGTCCATTTAAAACTTTTCCACGACATTTTAGAGCTATAAATAAATAAACGGCAGGGAGAAATGAGGCAGCCCAAAGCGTCATAACCCATGCATGTGCAATACAGGGACGAACGCATTTTCAGTCATTTTAGCATGGATGAGCAACTTTTGGGTAATGATTGAAAACAATATTGTGGACGTGAAGCATTTTTAGGCGAAACTGATACTTTCATATTTATCCAGATTAGTGTAGAAATAGCCTCAATGACTTATGTGGCCGACAAATGCAATCATCAGAGTTTAAAATGAGAACCCTTCAATGTTTAAACAAACTGGTGACTGCACAAAGTAAAGTCATTCATTTAGATGACTCTCTTACTGAAATAAAGTCAAGTCACTTGCCGCCACCTACTGGTAGTGATTAAACACTCACTCACTCACTTTCCTTCGGCTTTCAGGGGTCACCACAGCGGAATGAGCCGCCAATTACTCAAGCGCAACAGTGATTAAACAATCTGGAACATTTGAAAATCTGCACTACATTTAGTCCTAGTCATTTTGCAATTTAATCTTGTACATTTTCATTTTTGAGCCATTTTCATTTGTATTTGATTTTCAACTAAATTATTTGTCATTTTAGACATCTTAACTTGAATAAGCCAATATAAATGTGAAATACTGACCCTCTGAGATGATCACGAACGTTTATAAAACTTCAAGTAAATATGTTGCAATACCTCATGTATTTTGAGTCCCCTACAGTTGCTGGGGAACAGAGGTTTACTGTACCTAACATTCCCAGAATACTCTGGGCCCCAAATGTCCTGTCAACACATTCCTATAGCTCCACTCACGCTCTGATTGGCTACAACCTCATTGCACCATCATCCTGACTGGCTAAAATGTCTTTGCACCTTTATCCTGATTGGCTCACATCAGAAAGCTCTGAGGTGACATATACTTTACCAGCTCTGTTTACATGGATCTCCATTTGCAATGACAACAGTGTTAGCGCATGTTGCAATGCAGCGGCGCCTTGACAGATCTGACATATTCTTACGTAACTGATTCTGACATTTCTTTACATTAATCATATTTTTATTGCACAGATTAATAACTCAGGTCAAAGGTCGTTCTATATGTCTTAGAAACAAAGCCAGGGTGTGCATTATAAAGCAAGTTTGAGTTTAATAGATGTTTTAAAGATCATTTTTGCACAGTTGACGCAGGTCAGAGAGTACAATAGTTTTTATTTCCCTCTTTGTTTTCCTAAAATGTATAAACCGGTTCTGAATCTGTCATCACATTGGGTTGGCATGTAAGAACACAGAACGGCATTAAAAGACTTGTAGTCATAAAAATCGCAGAAATGTGGATGGCGTAGAAACAGAAAGACCTTTGTTTACAGCACAGCTCCATACCGCACAGTAAAGAGGAATGGATTTTATGAGAGTCTTTCATAACTAATAATGCCTTCGGGGACAACATAGCATCAGTGCTTCTTTTGTTTTAAAAATATTAATTGACCATCATTGTAAGTAAACAGAATTTATGCCCGGCTCTTGGGGTGGCAATTTTGGATTAAAGCTGGCATGAAATCTAAATTTCCTCTGCTGATTTTCATATGTAGTTTTTGTTATTAACAATGTATCTGTGCACTCAAACTTTAATCAAAGAGCATAACCTTCGCTCCCCCTCGAAGGACGTTTCTTCACTTCTGGTCACATGGAAATCCTTTAGGGCGGGGCTATCAGTGGGTGTCTTGTTTCTGTTCTGAATTAATCCATTCATCAATCTTCCTTCATTTTGTTAGCAACACCCGCCTTTCAACAATCCAATCAGTTCCCAAAGAATAAAATCATGCACCGCCCTACAATTTTTCAGCACTGTTTCAAGAGGATGTACGTCACAATAGCAGAAAAAAGGACAACTTTAAAGGTGCTTTACATACAATCCATAAACTATGGTGGCCGCTGCAATTTAAGAAAATTACACATGCAATTACAAAAAACACCAGCAAAAAAATTATGTAAAGTCAAACAAATTAAGAAAACATGTTGCAATTTCTCACAATGCAAATAAATTAAGAACAAAGTGCAGTAGAAAAGTTGCTTTATATTACAAAACGTTTTTTTCACAGTGATGCCACTGAACACGGATCCTCAAATCTGTCCCGTCAGAGCCAATTTCCTACAGAGTTTAGCTCTTACGCTGATCAAACACATCTGAGGATGCTAATTAATATCTTCAGTATCATTAGAAAAAAATCACAGGTAGGTGAGTTTGATTAGGGATAGAGTTAAACTCTGCAGTGTATTGGCCCTCCAGGGCAAGATTTGAGGAAATCTGCCATAGAAGAATCATTTTGGTTCAGAAAAGAACTTTTTTCTACTATAAACCTTTTGCAAAATGAAAAGGTTATTTGGATGATTTGTATTGATGCCAATAACCTTGATTTTTAAGCATGTAGCTTGTTTGTTTTGTTAAGTGTATGTGATATATATTGACAAGCTCTTAAAAACAAAGGTTCTTTATGGGCGTTGATGGTTCCCTAAAGAATCTTTAATGTCTAAAGAACCTTTTCAACCCGTTTTTTAAATTATTAAAATGTATTATTAAAATTAAAACAAATGGTTTCTCTAAGAACGCATTAAGAACTGTAAAGTAATATAATACCAAAAAAACAAAAACAAACAACAACTGTGGTTGCAGACTTGTCCAGTATGAGTTGTTTTTTCTGGTGAACACAAAAGAAGATAGTTTGAGGAATGTTGAAAACCATTGACATTGGTGCGTAGTAGGAAAAAGAAATACCACTGAAGGCAATGTCTCCCAGGTTTGAACCTTCTTCAATATATCTTTCTTTGTGTTCACCTGAAGCTCAGGTTTGGATTGAGAGGAGGCAGAGTAAATCCTGACAGAGTTTTCATGTAAAGAACCCAAAGAGTTTCTATGGCATTACTGTAAGGACCTTAACGTTCTATAGGGGGTTTGAATGTTTACCCAGACCCTCCTCCTCCTCGTCTGCACGTGTTGTGAGACGTGGTCGCCCAGAAAACAGTAAGAAGAGGACGACCATTAAAAAAAGCAGTCATTTGTTTGAGCGAACCTCCTCGCTCGTCCCCATTGGCCCAGAGAGCAGCCAATGAGAGTGAGGGAGGTGGACTTCCTGTGGGCCAGTGAAACACTCCTGACCTCCACCATTATGTTTATTTGAAGAGCAAAAAAGGAAAACGCTCCCCGTCATTAAGGAAAACACTGAGGCTGTGCGTGTGGGATTTGGACGTTTGCCTGCTCCCTGTGTTACTGCGCTCTTATTGGTAGATGGGACTAGATGTGGGTTTTTTGTTTTTTTAGAAAACATGTCACATGTATGAAGCGTGCTTGTGTTGAGGGGGAAGGACACTTGAAGACTGAACACTTTGTCCTGATGTATAGAGTTTGATAAGACATCTGCAAGTGTTTTACACCATTGATCTTATAGCCGTACGGTCACGTATGTAGATGCAGTCTCTCTCAATCTACGTGTCTCTAACAGGTCCTGTAGACAGTGATAAGGACATGTTATGAGGGCTGAGATCAAAATGTGAACACAGGAAGTGGGCACTTGATAGATAAAAAAAATCTACTAAAATAATCTACATGTAACATCAGTGTATATAACATATTTATTATTAGAAGACTGAATAATATAAGTATATAACTATTATTGATTCCCAGTGATGGGGATCCAGTGATTGATCCCAGTGATGCAGCTGGAAGGACATCCGCTGCGTAAAACATATGCTGGATAAGTTGGCGGTTCATTCCGCTGTGGCGACCCCAGATTAATAAAGGGACTAAGCCGAAATGAAAATGAATGAATGAACTATTATTGAGTTAATACTTATTGTAATGCTACGTTTTCCTAATAAATTTATATTATTATTATTAAATACTACTATTATTAATACTACAAAATTATTATCATTATTATTGTATTTTTATTTTTTATTGTTATGATCATCATTACATACTACTACTATTGTTATACAACTACTACTAATTTATAATAATAATAATAATTATTATTATTATTACAAACTATAATTATTATTATTACAAATTAGTAGTAGTTGTATAGCAATAGTAGTAGTATGTAATGATGATGATGATAATAATAATAATAATAATAATAAATAAATTTAAAAAATCAATAATAATAATAATAATAATAATAATAATTCAGTAGTAACTAGTACTATTAATTGTTATATGTATAGCCTATAGCAAATAATAACAATTATAATAAAATAAAAAAATAAAAAACATTTTTATTTATGAAAAAAAAAATAAAAAATGTATGGCCTGAAAATTTTTATGTAACAGTAATAAGACTAAAATGTAGCCAAGTTTAGTGTTAAATTCTATACATGAGCACTGTTGTACAAAATGATGAAAAAGATAATATAACGATATCTAGCGCCCCCAAGTTGTTCCTATAAAATAAATGTTAAAGTTTGCAAAATTCATAGGGAAATGCAGCCGTCTATCGGTAGAAATATGTAACTACAGCGTTAATTTTATAACTCGTTTGTGCTTTATTAGTGCCTTCATTTAACGACTAATGTTGAAATATTTATATAGTTTTATAGTGCATGGCATAAAAATTATATGTTGGCCTTTACCACAAATATCAAACATCAACGTAGAACATAAAGCCTTTTTATCTATAACTAAATTATTTGTTTTTTTATTATAAGGTTATGGGTGACACGGTGGCTCAGTGGTTAGCACTGTCGCCTCACAGCAAGAAGGTTGCTGGTTCAAGCCTCGGCTGAGTCAGTTGGCATTTCTGTGTGGAGTTTGCATGTTCTCCCCATGTTCGCGTGGGTTTTCTCCAGGTGCTCCAGGTTTCCCCCACAGTCCAAAGACATGCGCTATAGGTGAATTGAATAAACTAAATTGGCTGTAGCGTATGTGTGTGACTGAGAGTGTATGGATGTTTCCCAGTACCGGGTTGCAGCTGGAAGGGCATCCACTGTGTAAAACATATGCTGAATAAGTTGGCGGTTCATTCTGCTGTGGCGACCCCTGATGAATAAAGGGACTAAGCCGAAGGAAAATGAATGAATGAATTATAAGGTATTTTAATCTTAGAATTTAAATTATTTTTTTAATTATCAGTACATGCATGCTAAAATACTTAAAGAAGCTATACATGTGTATTATTTGGGCATTAAATAATTTGTGTGGACAGTTTTCAGAATGCCTTATTTTTGTTGTTGTTGTTGTTGACTGAGGTGTTTGATGAAAGCAAACTCTGGACAAAATGTGCTCAGTGTTTTTGACATTTAAAGGCATTCAGTTAGCATTTTTTTCCCCATCTGCACTGAGAAGTTCCCTCGCTTTGAAGGATCTTATCTCACATGGTACAGATGTTGCTGAAAACTGCTGATATTTCTCCTAAAGATGAGGGAAGGTGGCCTCTTTTTTCCCCTCAATGACATTATGTTCCAAAATCAGCATATTGAGCAGCAAATCTACATAGAATGATTTCTGAAGGATCATGTGACACTGAAGACTGGAGTAATGTTGAAACTTAATAAATGACATCTTAAAATGTAATAATTGCACTGCAAAAAAAACTAAAATAAAAACAGTTTTTTTTTTACTTAGAGGTTTTTGTCTTGTTTCTAGTCCAAATATCAAAAAGTTCCTAAATCAAGAAGGATTTTCTAGACAAGTAAAAAACACTTTTTTTTTTTCAGAAATAATATGTCATAATTAAATGAGTTATTTCTTAAAACAAGAAAAATAATCTTCGAACTGAAAACAAGATTATTTTGCGTACCCCATAGGCAAATAATTTTGCTTGTTTTAGACAATATGTTTTTACTTGTCTAGAAAATGCTTCTCGCTTTACGAATGTTTATATATCTGGACTAGTAGCAAAACAAAAACTAATTTCATGCAGCATTTTATGCAGTGTTTAAACCTCTTATTTTAAATATTTAACAGTTTTTTTTAGCAGAAAAATACCATATTTTTATAATACATTTTTTAAATAAATAATGTTTACATAAAAAAATACAATTATATATATATATATATATATATATATATATATATATATATATATATTGTTTTTTTTTTAAATACATTTAAAACAAAAACGTAAAGAATGATTGAATAATTGTTTTTCTAATTAAATACAATGGGAACACTTTATAATAAGCATGTATTAGCTCATGTTAGTTAATGCATCTACTAACATGAACAAACAATGAACAACACATTTATTACAGTATTTGCTCATCTTAGTTAATGAAAATACAGTTATTCATTATTCGTCGATGTTAACTCACGGTGCATTAACTAATGTCAAAAAGCATGAGTTGAATGTTAACAATGCATTAGCAAATGTTGAACTATGATTAATAAATGCTGTACAAGTATTGTTCATAATTAGTTCATGTTAGTATATACAGTTGAAGTCAGAATTATTCGCCCTCCTGAATTATTAGCCCCTGTGTATATTTCCCCCCCCAATTTCTGTTTAACAGAGAGAAGATTTTTTCCAACACATTTCTAAACATAATAGTTTTAATAGCTCATTTCTAATAACTGATTTCTTTTATCTTTGCCATGATGACAGTACATAATATTTTACTAGATATTTTTTCAAGATAGTAGTATTCAGCTTAAAGTCACATTTAAAGGCTTAATTAGGTTAATTAGGCAAATTAGGGTAATTAGGCAAGTCATTGAATATCTGTGGTTTATTCTGTAGACAATCGGAAAAATATATAAGGGGGCTAATAATATTGACCCTAAAAATAAAAAAATTAAACTGCTTTTATTCTAGCATAAATAAAACAAATAAGACTTTCTCCAGAAGAAAAAATATTATAGGAAATACTGTGAAAAATTCCTTACTCTGTAAACATCATTTGGGAAATATTTGAAAAAGGAAACAAAGAAATTCACAGGAGGGCTAATAACTTTGACTTCAACTATACATTAACTAATGAAAGCTTATTGTAAAGTGTGACCAATACGATTGAATTGAATTAAGTATTTGATTATAGTTTTGAATGGATTTTCTCTCTCTTAGCCAGCAGAGCCTCTGAACATGAATCATTACGCCACTAAGAAAAGTGTGGCGGAGAGTATGCTGGACGTGGCTCTACTGATGGCCAATGCGTCTCAGCTGAAGGCCGTTCTGGAGCAGGGCCCAGATTTCAGATATTACCTGACCGTCATCATCCTCATCGGCGCTTCACTCTTCTTTCAGGTGCTTGCCGGCGCCCTCTTCGTCAACATGGGTAAACGGCAGATCTAACATGCAGAGTCAAATGATTTACCTATATTTTAGAATGACCATTTCAGTGATGTGACATAAATCATAAGCATGTGTGTACCATAAATAGGTGCACATTGATTACTTAATGCTGATTATCATACAGAAGACAATGTTTTAAGTATATTTAATGTTTATACTTTAACTTAATAACTTAATTTAATATAACTTCAAAAATGAAATACAAATAAAACATACATACAGTTGAGGGTAAAATTATTACTTTTTCAAATGATGTTTAACAGAGCAAGGAATTTTTCACAGTATTTCCTATAATATTTTTTTTCTTCAGGAGAAAGTCTTATTAGTTTCATTTCAGTGATGTGACAATAAATCATAATCATGTATGTACCATACATATGTGCATTGATTATATTAATGCTGATTATGGTAGCAGAAGAAAATATTTTATTAAGGTATATTTATATTTAATTTAACTTAATAATTTAATTTAATATAACCTCAAACATGAAATACAAAAAAAACCTACATTTATATATTAACAATAATATTTATTTGAAATTCAATTAAATTTATTGAAGTTGAGGTAGGAAGCTGGTATTTATTTACCATAAATAAGTATGTCTTTGGGCGTCACACTGGCACAGTGGATGGCACAATCACCTCACAGCAAGAAGGTCGCTGGTTCGACGTGGGTTTCCAAAAAGTCCAAAGACATGTGCTATAGGCGAATTGGGTACGCTAAATTGTCCGTAGTGTATGTGTGTGAATGAGTGTGTATGCATGTTTCCCAGTGATGGGTTGCGGCTGATGGGTTGTTCAATTATATATATATAATATACACCATTTTATTTTAATTATGTATTAATTTTTGTTTGTTTATTTTATTTAAATAATTTGTAATATAATTAAACTTATTTATTGTTCAATTAAATTAAATGTAGTTAAATGTAATTAAATGTAATTAAATTTAATTACATTTAATTAAATTATTTTCTTTCATACATTTTTACATTAAATCTTTTTTAAATTAACTTTTTAAAATATGTTTTAACAAATAATCCAACAAAATAATTTTTTTGTAATAAATTTTATATTTAGTGATTTCTCTTGATAAAATCTCTCCTTTTCAGCTCGCAAAAACCTGAACAACGTGGCGAATCAGAGGAAGCTGGACATCATGAATAATGTGGCCACGGGTCTGGTGTTTCTCACCGTCATCATCAACATCTTCATCACCGCGTTCGGCGTCCAGAAGACAGGTCTCTATCCTAAGCAGTAAATAATCTGTAAGAAAAAAAAAAAATCAATGTTCAATATGCATGCTACATTATAATAATCAAAATGCTTTTTAATTAGACTGATGAACGTTTCTTTCATTTGCTTTCAGAGTCTCAGTAATGGACATGATAAAAAGTCACATTCTTCAGTCCAGCCAATCGTCAAAGATTTCCTTCTGCTTTTGATATTTGTTATGCTATATAGAAAACACATTTATTTCACAGAGGGCATTACATTAGAGTCTCATTCACATATGAAACAACATTCATATATCATAGATGTCTAGAGAAAAAACTGTAATCAAATAACATTAATGCATTATTTAATAAGTGTGACATATTCATGCTGTCTATAAACTAACAATAAATGTTTATCATAAAAGACTCCACTGTCTACTGTGTGTGTGTGTGTGTGTGTGTGTGCGTGCGTGTGTGTGTTCCCTGAATCTATTATGTGTCATATTAGTCTTTATTTTCTTATTTCTGTATGTATTTATCAAACTTCTAATTGTGTGGGGTTTGTATGTCTATATTATATAACCACTTTACTGTTTTTATTCATTGCCTATATAATATATAAATGTTTTGGCAACATATATTGTCAATTGAATTTAATTAAGCATTATATTATAATTTTGAATGGATTTTCTCTCTCTCTTTCTCAGTCAGCAGAGCCTCTGAATATATATATACACACACATCTGGATTTATTAGGTATGAGGTTCAGTAAAATTTGAATATGTTTTATTCTATAAAAGTCAGGTAACATCATTTCCAAATTTAAATTGTCAGGTTTTAGAGGTTTTTTCAGATCAGAATAACCAATTGGTCAGAATAAATGACTAAAATTCAATATAAACATTTAAACTACAGAAGCCGTGTTTTCCTATGTTAAAATAAATGTTATGCTCAAAACATATATATTTTTAAATAAATGTCTTTACTGACACTTTCAATCAGTTTAATGCTTCCTTCTTGCACTAAATAAACCAAGTAAACTAACTAAATAAATAATATTTCTTTATACGTAATACACAAGATTGACCTCTACTGACCTCTAGTGGAAAATATATGTATTACACAGATAGTCAAACAAGTAACACCACCACCACCACCACCACTACTACTACTACTACTACTACTACTACTACTACTACTACTACTAATAATAATAATAATAATAAATAATAATATATGAGGAAAATAACCATTGATAGGATGTATACTTTTTTTGAATAATTAATTTTAATAATCTGATTAATTTCTTTGTGGATTTAATTCTGTTATAATGGTGACAAAATGAAAAATCTATCTAGTAAACTATCTAGCTATTTATCTAGTAAACAAACAAACAAACAAACAAACAAACAAATAAATAAAAATAAATATATAAATAAATAATTGGCAATATTTTATGCCTTTATTAATTTCTAGCAGCATATGATTCTGTTCATATGATTGATGGTGTGCAAATTTCAAGTTATTTTTTATTTCATATATATACACACACACACACACACACACACACACACGCAAGTATTTTATGAACATTTACATTTAATATTTAATTGTATTGTTTAAATTAAATGTAATAATAAATGTTTAATAATTATGCATATGCAATATACAATAATTATAATAATTACTATATATATATATATATATATAGTACTGTTTTGGTTATATAAACCAAAATATATAGTCATCAAATTCACATTAATTATTCATAGGAGGGAGAACAGTATAGTATATATATTGTAATTATTATAATTATTGTATATTAAATATACATAATTATTAAACATTTAATTTAAAACCATGCAATTAAATATTTTAATATTAAATGTGAATATGTAAATGTTCATAAAATAATTGTGTGTGTATATATATATATATATATATGAAATAAAAAATAACTTGTAATTTTCACACCATGAATCATGAATAGAATAAACACACATCACAAATCTCTCTCTCTAAATTAATATTTTCTATAGGATGTATTTGTGTAAGGTCAAAGAATTGGTACAGTAAAATTAATATGTTGGGGAAAAATATTATATATATTTTTAATAATCAGGAAGAATCAAGAGAAACATTAAAACAAATAGTTGAAAATTTGTAGTTTGTAATTGTTTTTTGCAATAACTCGTTTAATTTAAATGTATTATCATTCTATTCCTAAAGATGAGGTGACGTAACTCTTATCCTAATGGATGGATAAGAGGATAAAAATGGATGGTTTTGTTTAAATGAACCAAAATATCATTTATTTTATATGATTAAATTATTTGTTACAATTTATTGTTTATATTCACAGAGAAATCTTAATTTTCAAAAGGGGTTGAACTCATCTTCAATGCTTCATGCTGAGCACTGTAAATGAACTTAAGAATATAACCAGCACTTCACCCAGCCTAAATGGTGTCACTTCGCATAAGCTCGTGCACATACCGCGGTCATGGAGGCCAGTGTCGGGCGCGCGCATCCCGGTTCGTTACGTCACTTGAAGCGCCCTGGCTCTTAGATCTGGCAAAGAGAGGAAGAAAACGACAGAAGTCTCTAAAACAGGGCTTTCCCCTCCGTTACCAGCTCTCAAAGTGATAACGGTCCGTCTACAACACTACACACAGGCACAGCCATCTCACCAAACCGGACTAACCTCTTGTAGAAGAAGGTAAGGAGCTTTTCAAAGTGATTTTTCCTCAGCTAAAGAGTCTGCTCGGACACTGCCCATTGATCGTGTGGGATTATGTGGAGATATATCGGTATATTGCATAACGACAGTCTATATTCGTCCGTATGTGTCCGGACAAACTAAAGGGAAGGTAAATAAACCCGAGATTTCTCAATATGCGCACGAGTGACTGTTCAAATGAAACGCTGTTGCGCCAGCAGGCAATGGAGGAAAAGGAGGAGGGAAAAGAAGAAAAAATACACACAATCCGTGTAAGAGAGCAGGCAGAGAGTCTCTTTCCATCGCAGGGTTTATGAGTCGACATAAACGGACAATCTATTCTATTGTGTGGTAAAAGCCGCTGAGAATCCGTCCTAAGCTCCAGCCCAGGCGGTGTCAAGAGGAAGCCCTGTGACTACATGTGCATTTCGCACTTTCATTCCTGGGTTATTAGCTTTTCCCTGTGTGGAGCAGGTTTAAATAGGCACAGATTGAATAGTAGTTGTTACAAAGTATCTCCTCACTCTCTGTGACTTCAGCAGGAAAATATGTATCGGTTACAAAATATCGCGGACGCGTCGAATAGTTACAAAGTATCTCCTCGCCTGAGAAATGTTTAGCTAAACTCCAAAGCTCGTGTTTATTTTGGCGCAAAACAAACCCTCAAACACACAACAGTTTTGTTTAAAAGCAGAGGATGTTGTTATGGAAGTAGTTTAGTCGAGTGTCATTCTCGTTTGTAGCTAATGTTGATTGGCTCCGGTGTGTAGAATCCAATAAAGCCCCTCCCTTATTTTTTTAAGTAATTGATACACAGCATTTAATACACTGTTTTGCTTTCCAGTACTAATACCTAAATATTCTTAAATTAAGACACTTTATTTGAAGGTACTTTTTTTTCTGTCGAATTATTATTATTATTATTATTATTATTATTATTATTATTATTATTCATTCATTCATTTTCATTTCGGCTTAGTCCCTTTATTAATCAGGGGTCACCACAGTGGAATGAACCATCAACTTATTATGTCAACTTAATTGTTTGTAAAATGTTGTAATAAATGTTTATGATTGTGTAATGTAAATAATTTAATTATGTATATGTAGAATACAATATATATAGGTCACCAATAAAAACAAAGCTTGTGCTCAGCAAAGCCTAAATGAGTGCACCCCTCACAAATCTCTCTCGTAAATTGATATTATCTGTAGGAATGCTAGGAAATGTATTATCATATAAGAAAAAAATGTTTAAAAATAAAGGATGCATTTTGAATTAAATGAAAATTATCAATAAAAATAATTTGTAAGCTAAAATTGTCCGTAGTGTATGCGTGTGAATGAGTGTGTATGGATGTTTCCCAGAGATGGGTTGCAGCTGGAAGGGCATCCGCTGCGTAGAACATATGCTGGATAAGTTGGCGGTTCATCCCGCTGTGGCGACCCCAGATTAATAAAGGGACTAAGCCGAAAAGAAAATGAATGAATGAATGAAAATAATTTGTCGTCACATGACTATACAAAATACAAACTTTTTGGAGTACTTAACTTTTTTGATTGATACTGGTTGTAAATTAGAAATGATTGTTTTTGATAGACTTTTAGGGCTGTTCAAGTTTTATGAATCAGAGAGATATCAATCATATTCAACCGGTGTCTTTTGAATCAGTGTTGTGTGTTGTTGATTCTTGTATTTAGAAGCATTTGGATCTTTTATCGGTCCTCCATGTATAATCACACACATTCTCCTCTAGATTAGATTAGCTAGTGCTTTCTCTGTTGTGTGTATCTCAGCAGGTTTTTTTTTCCAGTTGACACATTAGTCCTGTAACGATCAATACGGTGTATCTGTGTTTGTCAGGGTTTGTCAGGAAGTTGAAATCGAGGTGGGTTTCGTGTGGGTTTCCTCCTGGTGCTCCAGCTTCCAAAGACATGCAGTGTAAGTGAATTAGATGAACTAAATTGGCCGTAGTGTATGAGTGTGTGTGTGTGTGTGTGAATGTGAGAGTGTATGGGTGTTTCCCAGCACTGTGGTGCAGCTAGAAGGGCATCCACTGCGTAAAACATATGCTGGAATAGTTGGCGGTTCATTCCGCTGTGGTGACCCCTGACAAATAAGGGACTAAGCCAAAGGAAAATGAATGAATGAAATATACAAATGATGGAGTCTAACAGTATTCAAAAAAATAATCAAACGTACAATAAAACTGTGTAGTCTTCATTGTATAAATAATTTAAAACAATTAACCGTTTGTAAAGCTAAAAATGTGCCCAAATGCTTTAAACTTTACCTCAAAATATACTTTAAAAATGCTTACAGGCCTTAAAACACACACACAATTGATAAACTTTCACTTTTTTATGGTTAAAATGAAATGACTCCACAATTGTACCCGGTCAAGTATAATCCTGACTCCACATTACAGATGCTGACTATTGCAGACTCACACATTGCGATATCGATGCTAAAACGATATATTGCGCAGGCCTAGTTGTGATGGACACCTGGTATGAATCCGTTCAGAAGATCCAAGCACTTTTTTTAAGGTAGAAAATAAAGCCAGTGAGAAAAGTGAAGATGTTTGTTTGAGTAAAATTGAGACGTATTATCAGGATATACCTCTGAGATTAAGGTGTGTATGATTGACCTGTCTCTCCTTCTGTAAGATCAGGCCTGCTCCTGATTCTTCTTTTATCTCTGGAGGGTGCAACACGCGAAATAAAGGGAGGATGTCTGGTGCTTGGATATGGAGACATGCAGGAAAGTTTGTCTTGTCAGCGTGTAGCAGCATGCTTTCGTTTCTCTGGGGGAAGGTGTTGCTCTTGTAGTGGTTTGAAGTTGTTGGAAATGTATTTTTTATTTTTGGATATGTCAGTGTTATGCAATCTGGCGTGTTAAGAGAAACAGTTTTTGAACTGGCGAAGCTGTTGCAGGATCTTTGCTCATTGTTGGTTGATATTAAAGGAGGCAAGATGGCTTTGCAAGGGTGCATCCTGATTAACTTTATTTATTTTTCAAATATCAGCCAATATAAAATATTTAATTGTCAGTACTGTTTATTTCTTTCTATTTTTAAATCCATGTGTTTTAACATTCTCTAGGTAAAGGTCATATTTGTATGTAATATTAATTTAATAAAACTGTTATCTTTATCTATTAATTATCTAATGTTATCTTTATGAATATACTTCATAGTATATATCTTGTGAATAATTATTAAACTGTTACGATGCCTATTGTTTCTTTTAATATTTCATTATGTCAATTAATATGAGTTTTATCTATTTTTAATTACTCATTTCCTATTTTTATTACACTTTATTTTTAACTTTGGCAACATCTTTAGCTTACATCATATGTTTAAAAGTCTTGATTAAATTATACCGTTGGACTAATCATTTAATAACACAATTAAATATAATTTATATCAAATCTCTCTCTTTATATCAAAATCCCAAATTAATGGATATAAATTTTTCATATTGCACATATATTACTGCGATTGTCTAAAAAAAAACTGTTAAAAATTGTTAACATTTCTTATTAAAAACCAACCAATTTTAATTAGCATATATGCAAATTTTCATATACATTTAATATGCAATTTTAATTGTTTATTATTCTTCTGTCTCGTATTTTATGATGTGCCTGTGACATATTGTAAGGTGTCCTTGAGTGCTTTGAAAGGCACCTATAAATAAAAGGTATTATTATTATTATTATTAATATTATTATGTGGCATTTATTAATTAATTAATTATATCTAAAATACACGCTGGGCTATTGCAACCCAATGTTTGGTCAAATCTGGACAAACCCAACGTTGGGTTATTTTTTCCAATTCATTTTTTCCTTTAATTAATTTTAAATGACACTTTTTTTTAACCCAACAGTTTTTCTCCATATTTGACCCAACGTTGGTTTACAACAACCCATCATTTTTTAAAAAGCGTACTCATCAGTTTCAGGCTTATCAGTGTTGACCAAGATTTCACCATCTGTTCTATCCAAATATTGATAATAAACGTCATATCAGATATTAGCATGCTAATACAAGCATCAGCACAATTTTCATGTGTGACATCACCTCACTTGTGTGTCCTCCGCTAACCCTCATAGTGCACATTTTGATGACATCTTTCACATTCACACTTGCCCACAAATGCAAAAGTGGCTCACAGTGACCAGACCCGAGCTGTCCAGATAGAGAAACCCAGCAGGACTCTCTGTGGTTTAGCATGGTCCATCTCTGACCTAATTAACTCACGCAGACAGACCGATGGACAAGAACCTGTCAGGCCAGAAGAAAAGCACATTCAATGGTAGCAGGTCAGGATTGGAGATGAGCATTGATTAGCTGATGCAGAGTCCCAGAGGAGGATTCAGACGGTTAATAATGCTTTCTGCTCAAGAGTTTGTAATAACATCTTTGGCTTGTAGCTCAAAAGCTTGTGAAACTGTAATGCTTAATGTGAGAAGCATATTAATAAAATGAAATTATTTTTTAGTGGTTCTGGCTAAGACATGCATTTTTTGTTTTACTATTATTAAAGTTTATGTTATAGTATAAATAATATGTAGACTGACAAAACATGATATCTCGTTTTTTTTTTTTTTTTGCTATCAGTATAATAGTGGCATAAACCTTCACTTGCTTTGTTATTCCGTTAATTTAGGATTGAAATTATGCTTAATGCATCACATCACACCTTTTCCTTCACTTCTGTTTAAATAATAATTCATTTGTTAGTAACAACATTGCAGTCTTTGCTATTTTTTTGTCTGCTACAATAAAAATAACAAATTTATAAATCACTGTAACACTTTAGTTTAAGTAATAATTTGCACTAATAATAACTACTGGCTTGTTACCTGCCTTTTATTAAGATATTAACTGTTTCTTAAAGAATGATCTTGTTTTATAAGATCAGAAATTGACCATTAAAAATACAGTAGGAATGTAAAATAAATGTCTGAATTTTACAGTAAATTACCCTATTTTTCATTCATTCATTTTCCTTCGTCAGGGGTCGCCACAGCGGAATGAACCGCCAACAAATCCAGCATATGTTTTACACAGCGGATGCCCTTCCAGCTGCAACCCAGTACTGGGAAACATCCGTACACACTCATTCACACATACACTATTGCCAATTTAGTTTATTCAATTCACCTATAGCGCATGTCTTTGGACTGTGGGGGAAACCAGAGCACCCGGAGGAAACCCACACAAACACAGGGAGAACATGCAAACTCCACACAGAAATGCCAACTGACCCAGCTGGGACTCGAATCAGCAACCTTCTTGCTGTGAGACTACAGTGCTAACCACTGAGCCACAGTGTCACCCTTACCGTATTTTGAAAAAACAAAACAATTTGTCACACACAAGTGTTTTGAAGTACTTACATCTACGCAACATGACACAGGCAAAAACAAAACCATAAGCAGGTGTGGATGAGAAAGTCATAATTTAATGAACCAATGTTAATCACAAACAACTTTTCCCACAAGAAGCATACTAATATATGTATAGAAAGTGTTCATTGTCATTCACACAACTACTAAACACCCTCATGGTAACACACAAAAATTTGAATAATACATTAAACCTTATTTATCCGTATTAGATGTTAATATGTGCATACAGTATATGCATTATGTGCATAACTCAATATAGTAATATAGTAATGTCAACAAAAAAGCATAAAAAGTGACTTGTGAAGCAGGGAATTCTGGGAAAGAAGTAAATTTATTCACCTTTATATGTAAAGGAAACGTACTGTTATACATGTTACAGATTTTTACTGTAGCATTTAGCAGTTTTTTTTACTGTTAAAATCATGGGCATTTTAATATCTAAACCCGACTGCTACTATTAATAAGCAGCTAATTAGTAGTTTATTGAGCTAAAAGTCTTAGTAAATGGTTTATTAATAGCAAGAATTGTACCTTAAAATAAAGTGTGACCAAACAACAAAAAGAGATGAGAGATGATAACAATCAACAAACAAATAATTTAACATAATATTGTTTAAAATATAACTCACTCAGTACTGATTCATTGTTTTTTAAACTGTTGTATTAATTATATATCCCGTTTGCAATTACACTCACTTGCTTATATTTGCAGGGAAACGCACTTGCTTGTTTGATATTACTTAACTCAAAAGTCATTCCTTATAAATACATAAAAAAACATACAGGGGCATTTTTTTTACACTTTGTGGTTATTTTTATTGCAATATTAATAGTTTTCATCACAATTTTTGCAAAGTGAATATTGAACAATGTTTGCTTGCACGTTGTTTAACACAACAATTACCATTAATATTACATTGGGGCTGCACAATATATCGTTTCAGCATCAATATCGCAATGTGATCATTCCCAATAGTCACATCGCAGGATATGCAATGTTGAGTTTGCATTATAATTAATCATTTACATGTGTTTTTGAGGCCTGTGATTGATTTTAAAAGCATCCAGGCATAAGAAATTATACCATTTGTAACATTAATAACGATTAATTTTATTGAATTATGTTTATTTTTATTATCATTCAGTTACTGTACCTGAATACTATTAGACTTGCAAAATGATAAAACCTTCACTTCCATGGCAGAATCATCCCAATCAATCTAACATTATAAATTCATATGATATTATATCATCTGGTTAAATTGTATTCATATCGCAGCATATATTACAGAATAAAAATATATAGCATTTTTTACAGTATCGTGCAGCCCTATATCACACACTCATAATATACTTATAGTTGGAAGGTCTAGAGGTCAGAATATCATATCAGATGTGCTCTTGTACATATCTCTGCCATAAAACTTCAAGTGGTACTCACTGCAGAGCCACCAACGGCAGAGCTGAGCTCCAGCAAGGGGGAGCTTGAGCTCTAGCTCCTCCTTGCTGCACTTCTTCTACTAGTGATGTCACTGAAGGGTTGGGGTTAGGGGTGTGGTGAGGGATTGCATTAAAACAGCTTATAGGAGGAGGAGCTGGAGCTCAAGCTCCCCCTCGTTGGAGCCCAAGTGGCTCTGCAGCGAGCAGCATCTCTAAAACTTTAGCAACCATCCAAAACACCAAAACAAACAGTTTTGCAGCACTACTCCTATTGATTACACAAACACAACCTGATTCTAAGCCAAATAATCCAATGTGAAAGAGTCAAGGAAGGTGGACTCAAACTTTGGTTCAGATGAAGCAATCGAACAGCGTGAACACAGCCTACAGCTATTTTGTCCTTGCAGTGCCTAGGTTTAGATCTGGTTTCTGAGGAGGTGGGAGACCCTTCTGTACCCTTGCTGATTCTCCAAAGAAAATCCTGAAAACCTTTTACCTTTTCTGTTTTCTACATCCTCCGCATGAAGTGTTACTCCTTCAGTCAGTTCCAATGACTACTCAAAAGATAATAAACAATTTTCTTTATTAATCACACATTAATGTCAGTTAATTTGTGTAAAAAGGAGGTAGTTGTTTTTAATAAAACAATGTAAACCAGAAAAACTATCGGGAAATGTGAACTACATTAATAATCGCAAAGAAACTTTAAGTAGCATATTGCATTAAACCTAAAATTTTGAGAGTTTAAAAAAATATGTAAATTATTTTTTTCTTTTTTGTCAAACATACTTGAATAATATGCTTGGCTATGCATTTATTCGTTGTTTTCATACCTTAATTTTGGGAAACTTAAGTTTACTGTAAATAATATTTTTCCATTGTAAAACATGTATATTTTATATTGACCTATTGTCATTTTCTGCAAATAGATGGTCTAAATGATAATATTCTTATATAATATAATATAATGTAATATAATATAATGGTCAGTTGGCATTTCTGTGTGGAGTTTGCATGTTCTCCCCGTGTTGGCGTGGGTTTCCTCTGGGTGCTCCAGTTTCCCCCACAAGTCCAAAAATACATGTGGTTTAGGTGAATTGGGTAAGATAAATTATCTGTAGTGTATGTATGTGAATGAGTGTGTGTGGATGTTTCCCAGTGATGGGTTGCAGCTGGAAGGGCATCTGCTGCGTAAAACATATGCTGGATAAGTTGGCAGTTCATTCCGCTGTGGCGACCCCAGATTAATAAAGGGACTAAGCCGAAAAGAAAATGAATGAATGAATAATATAATATAATATAATATTTGGCACGAAATGTATGAAAAAATCTTGAATGAAATTCATGAAAATATTCCCTAAATATCTTTGTTATTTTAAATATTCTTACAGAGTACATGTCAGAACATGGGGACTGTAAGGTCTGAAAGGAAAAAAAAAATTCAGCAAAATTTTGCATGCACTGGACAAAATCGCAATCATTAATAAAATATTTAAAGATAGGCTTCTGCCATTTTGTCTATAGATTTCAGTATCTGAATTATACATTCATTCATTTACAGTATAAATTCTGAGTCAACTTTTAGAAAGATGTTACATGCTTCTTTGTACAGTAGGGCTGGGCGATTTGCCCTAAAATCTAAATCTCGATTAATTGAACATTTTAACTCGATTACGATTAATGAACGATTATTTTATTATTTATTTATTTATTTATTTTTTGCCCTCATAGTTCACTGTACAGTTTTGTACAGTAAATATGCCCACATATTACAAGTGAGAGATTTATGAATGAAGGGTGCATTACTTGATTTTAAAATAATTAAAGGAAACCCACACTATCTACTATCTATAATTATTAATGGAACATCAACGTTGAACAACTGAAATTAAAACACACATTGCCTAAAACCAACAGTCACTTTTTTTCTTATAAAAAAACTTGCACTTTTGGAAACAAAATAAATTATTTTTTATGTTTTTTATATTAAAAGCAGAAAATAAGCAGTATCTCTTCTAAATACAAGAACTCTTGTTTATCCTGTAAATAATCTTCTGTAAACAAATATTTTAAGGTAAATAATCATTTTAATGTAATGAAAAATATGCGGTTTCAGGGCATCTCTGACGCAGCTTCCATTCATCGTCAATGTAGTGCAAAGTAAGGCTCAAGAATGGGTCCATCGTCCTACTTGACCAGAGATCACATGTGGCTGCAAAGTGGCCGAAGAAGCACAAATCAAGGCTTAACAGAGCGGGGTCACGTGACTCCACATGCGGTAGGGAAATTAATAAAAAAATCAATCTGGAAAAATTTGATCGATTATAGGTTCTGATTGTCGTTTTCGATTACTTTTCGATTAATCACCCAGCCCTACTTCTTTGCCTGTATATATTATATAAGTAATATGTTAGATAAGTCATCAATCGGTTAATGGTTCAAATCATCTGATGAAATTATATTCACATCGCAATATATAGCAAAACAAAACACAGCAATACAAAATATGGCAATGTCAGATATTTCCAGTTCCTCTCTCATATCCAGTATGCTTCTTTCCAGAGGTTTAAACATTCATTTTTAGCTATTTACTATTTACTATATTATATTCATACCGCAATAGCAGTACACACAGCAGTACAAAATATCGCAATGTCAGATATCTCCAATAGCCACCCCTGTATAGGATGTTACATGCTTCTTTGCCTTTACTTAAGTCATCAATCGCTTGTCTCTTTTTTTTTTATTTACAGCACTCAAGGGTCAATTCATCTGGTGGAATTATATTCATATCGCAATATACAGCAATACAGAATATGGCAATGTCAGATATTTCCAGTTCCTCTCTCATATCTAGTATGCTTCTTTCCAGAGGCTTAAACATTCATTTTTAGCAGTTGGACAAGGTTTACTTACTATTTACTATATTATATTCATATCGCAATATATAGCAATTCACACAACAATACAAAATATCGCAATGTCAGATATCTCCAATATCGTGCAGGCACCCTAATATAAACGCTGAGTCAACTTTTAGAAGGATGTTACATGCTTCTTTACCTATACTTAAGTCATCAATCATTTGTCTCTTTTTTTTATTTACAGCACTCAAGGGTCAAATCATCTGGTGAAATTATATTCATATCGCAATATGCAGCAATACAAAATAAGGCAATGTCAGATATTTCCAGTTCCTCTCTCATATCCAGTATGCTTCTTTCCAGAGGCTTAAACATTCATTTTTAGCAGTTGGACAAGGTTTACTTACTATATACTATATTATATTCATATCGCAATATATAGCAATACAAAACATCGCAATGTCAGATATTTCCAATATCGTGCAGCCGCCCTAATACAAACGCTGAGTCAACTTTTAGAAAGATGTTACATGCTTCTTTGCCTATACTTATTAAGTCATCAATCGCTTGTCTCATCCATTTTTTCATATAACACTCAAGGTAAAATACCTGTCAGATATCTGATTCATGTTCCCACCGTTCACCAGTTTTCTGAAGACAGAAGAGCAGTTTTCATGTGTGGACAGAATGTTATGCGCTCGGCTTGTTGTTGTCTGAATGCAGACGAATCAGCTTCTGCGCGGATGTTCAGTGATGTGAAGTGACAGGCCGTCAGACATCAGGCAGAGCGCTTTAACTGAGCTCAAAGCTGACCTCTGTTCACTCATATAAATATAAGGAAAAAGGCATGCACAAACTGTCCCATTGATGCTGTAACGGAGCTGAGAGGCATGATTCATAGGATTTGGGAAGTGTAATATGGAGCTGCTTGTTTAAATGTATACAGTATTGATTATGGTAGGCAGCTTTTGCAGATTGAAATGCGAGTTAGTGGCCGTGATTTAGGATGTGGGCTTGGATGGTTTGCTCATGTTTTCTGACTCAGCACTCAAAAGCATTACTTTAAAAGATTTCACTCGGTTTAGCTTTATGTCGTGAGTCATCAGCGAAATAAAATGCATTGCTTTCTTTTGTGGTATGTTTCATTTATCCTCTTTGTAGAAGTAGGGCTGGGTCATATAGTGGAGATTCACTATATCCATGATGATTTTGGGGGCAATTAGATGAGAATTTGAATTGGCCATTTGATTTAATGAGTCATTTTGGGATAAATGTTGTGGGTTGTTATTATGTGGAATAAAAATATAGATCAATTATTCAAGAGAAGTTCCTTTTTGGTTATATATAAATACAGTGCTCAACATATGAGTACACCCCTCACAAATCTCTCATCTAAATTAATATTTTTTAGAATGCTTTACAATATTATATATTAATATTGATTAATATTATATACATTAGACATTACATTAGACATGTATTGTTATATACGTTAGATTAGTCAGTACTGAAGCCAAATCTGGAGCTAATCGAACAAAATAACTTATGATAACGGGCCGAAATTAGTACACCCCCCAAAAAAACAGCAAAATTCAAGAGAAACAAAAACTTTATGAAATTTTGTAGTTTGTAATTTTGTTTTTCAATATTTTGCATGAATTTAAATGTATAATCTTTCTATTTCTAAAGATGTTGAATTTTTTTTTTTTTTATAGATATATGCGTTTAATAAATCTGTTTTGTTCAAATGCACCAAAATATATGACCTATATTCACTGAGAAATGGATAAAAATATTCATTTTCAAAGTGGAGTGTATTTAATTATGTTGAGCACTGTATAAATAAAACTGTACTTTAATGTTTCCAATACCTGTGAAAATAAAATGACAAAATATGGGTGAAATAATATTCCATCATCGTTCAGCTTTACAGATATATTTCATTCATTCATTTTCTTTTCGGCTTAATCCCTTTATTAATCTGGGGTCGCCACAGCGGAATGAACCGCCAACTTATCCAGCATATGTTTTACGCAGCGGATGCCCTTCCAGCCGCAACCCATCACTGGGAAACATCCATACACACTCATACACTACGGACAATTTAGCTTACCCAATTCACCTATAGCGCATGTCTTTGGACTGTGGGGGAAACCGGAGCACCCGGAGGAAACCCACGCCAACACGGGGAGAACATGCAAACTCCACACAGAAATGCCAACTGACCCAGCCGAGGCTCGAACCAGCGACCTTCTTGCTGTGAGGCGATTGTGCTACCCACTGCGCCACCGTGAGGCCCACAGATATATTTATGTACAACAAATTTCTTACATGTTTGCTTAGTTGTTTATTTTCTTTATTTTTAAATGATTTTAATTTTGTTACAAAAACTCAGTGAACCAGACAGAATATTAAAT
This sequence comes from Danio jaintianensis, assembly GCA_903798115.1. Classification (NCBI taxonomy): domain Eukaryota; kingdom Metazoa; phylum Chordata; class Actinopteri; order Cypriniformes; family Danionidae; genus Danio; species Danio jaintianensis. Next base: position 12,496,865 of record CAIGQV010019029.1, on the reverse strand, counting down.
TATGTATTATTTCAGAATGTACTTTCCCACCCCAGCAAATAAATTTTGCTTATAAAAAAAAAAAATAATGGGAAAAGAAATAAAAACCCATTTTGTTTAATTATTGTTTTTAAACTTTATTTATGCATTTTGTATGTTAAATGAAAAAATAAAATACACTTTAATACCAAGATTGTGTTCATTTTTGAGTGTATAAAATAAAATAAAGTAAAAATTAAATTAAATTAAATTAAAATTTAAATAAATGAATAAATAATTTAAATAGTTTTTAGTTTATCCAATAAGTCTTTCTGCTCTTTATACCATCCTCGATTTGCCCCGGTTCCTCTCTTATATCCAGTATGTTTCTTTCCAGAGGCTTAAACATTCATTTTTACCAGTTGGACAAGGTTTATTTACTTTTGTTTGTAAATACCATGCAGCTTCTTCCAGAAATACAGTGTTATTAAAAAGAAGGTCTATGGTTTTACCTTCTGAGGTTGATTACACAGTAAACATGGGCGGTTTTTGTTTGTGAGGATTTAGGCTAAATGTAATGGAAACTTACAGTGCTTCTCCACGAGACATTGAGAATATGCCTGCTGAAGAGAACATATTGCTGTAATGGAAGTAGGAGATCTGGCTAGAAGGAGGGATAGAGAGATAAATAAATAGAGGAAGGGTGTCTTTTCCTTGCCGTGTCCACTATCCAGGTGTAATCCACCTGCCTGGGGCGAGACAGATGGCAGATGCTTTAATGGAGAGGACCATCACGGTTCTTAAAGCAACAGTTCACCTCAAAACAAACAGTCAGTACACTGAAAAAAATTATCATTAGATTTATTCATTTTTTTTTAAGGTAAGTGGTTGCAAACAATTTACATGGGCTGAATTTAAACAAACAAATTAAGTTGAACAATACTAAATTTAATTTGTTTGTTTAAATTAAAATTCAGCCCATATTAATTGTTTGCAACCACTTAATACCTTAATTTTTTTAGTAAATCCAATGAATAATTTTTTTCAGTGTATTTGCTTGTTTTACATTGAAATAAAAATGGGCTGATAATTTACTCGCTCTCAGACCATCAAAGATTACATTTCTTTATTATTATTATTATTTTATTTTATATTATTGTTATTGTTATTATTATTATTATTATTATTATTATTATTGTTATTGTTATTATTATTATTATTATTATTATTATTATTGTTGTTATTATATGTTTTATTATTATTATTATTATTATTATTAT
>CAIGQV010019029.1:12460217-12474874 GCA_903798115.1 Danio jaintianensis | reverse complement strand
TCTGATTAATTAATTACAGTACAGAGTGCCTCTTAATTATAATGAGCATGTGTTTCATGTATCATTGAACACAAGATGCATAGACGTCACATCCATTTGATATTTTCCTGTATTTGATATATTCTGTATCCATAACATAAAAATAACTCTACTTATAGACAACCTAAGAAATCATTTAAGGGCTATTTTAATTACTTTTTTTTCAAGCTGTTCACACACTGGCAATAAAAGTGTTTAATACTTTCAAATTCTAGCATGAGCTTTAGTCCCCTTGAGGTAATAATGTATTATATTATTACATATAATATGATAATTGAATTTAAAAGTACAGAATGAAAAATAGTACAGTGTTTCTTGCAGACAAGCATTACAATGCTAGAAACAGTTTAATACTGTAAAAAAATAAATAATATAACAGTAGGATAATGTATTTGGTAATTACAGTACTTAAATATTATTTATGTTTCTTTTCAGGCTTTACACATTGGCAATAAAAGGGTTTCATAGAATCGAATTGTAGCTTGAACTTTAGCCTCTTTAAGCTTTGTGCTACTATAGTTAGATGCGAGAGTCAGACTGTTGCAGACATACTGGAGACGATCTGTGAACTTCAGGTTCGTCTCTGTCACCTGATACCTCTGGCTTTGCGCACTGTTGGTTTGCTGTTGGGTTTCCTCATTAGTCTGGGCGCACACAGAGAATGGAAATCAATTAATTAATGTGCTCGCTATGATTTATTCATGATTTCGATCCATCGTGAGGAATCGCCTCACCAGGTAGGAAAGAGCTCAGCAGGCTTTGTGGCGAAAGCAGGACAAATGATGGAAAAACACCACAGTTTAGCTCTAATCCTTTGTGCATCTGAGTCTGAAATCGTATCATGTTATATTATTATAATCTGCCATTTTTTGTAAACTGTAGCTCATATGTGTTGATCATTTGTGAAGATTACGTGTTGATTAGAGATAATTGTCTGCGATCATCAATCAGATTGACCAAGAGGATGCTACCTTGTGCCTAAATGGAGTGTTTTCTTTTCAAAGTATATATTTTTTGTGCACAGATGATTTGTTCATAAGATTGTCCATGAATGCAAATTTAGCACATACACTGTCGCTTTCCCATATGCATGATGTTTTTCAGTACGTTAAAAAATATAAATAAATAAATGGAAAAATATATATTTATTTTATTCATTTTTTTTCTAAACCTGATCTTATCTTGACAAATTATGTGTAATATGCATATATCACCTATACTTTCAAGTGTGAATATCCATCCATCCATCCATCCATCCATCCATCCATCCATATATATCTATTAATATATATCCATCCATATCCATATATATCCATTAATGTATATCCATCCATATCCATATATATTCATCCATATCCATATATATATATATATATATATATATATATATATATATATATATCCATCCATATCTATATCCATCCATATCTATATATATCCATCCATATCTATATATATGCATCCAAATCTCTATATATCCATCCATATATATCAATCCATATATATCCATCCATATTCATATATATCCATCCATATCCATCAATCAACAATATAATATAATATAAAACATCCTTGCTTTTCTGTGAGTCAAATCTATCTAGACCACTTTTGAAAAGTCATGAAAAGTATAGCATTTATTCAGGATATTTCAGATCAGATGAAACATGTCTCTTAACCACACTGGATCCTCTTTGCATGCCATGAAATCTGCTGTGTAAAATGGAGGTGTGGCTTTTGCATTTTTTTGTGTGGGATTCTTGTTCTCTGGAACGTGTTAGTAGAAGGCAGAGCAAAGTGTTGTGACAGACTGAATGAGTCTGTGCTGATTGGCCGAGCAGGTCATTTTTTTTGCAGACCAACCAACATTGATGGAATGCAGGAGGGTCATTAAGGGTCAGAGGTCGCACATGCTGGTGATTACAGCCTTTCTGTATCCTTGAAATTTCCCATTGCTTCTCATCAGATCCTTAAAGTTTTACTTCATTTTGAGTCTTCTTCTGAAGACTGTGGGTTTCCGCTAACTATCCCATCGCAGTTGAAATATCCGGCAGATTCCTCTGCAGTCTTTTTTTTCCCTCTCTGCTGCATTCTGTGGTTTGGCATTCTCCTGAAAACATTCCATCTGTGGGGGCTGGACCGGGAAAATCTGAACCTTCTAGTGAGGGGGAAAAAAAACAAACACGTAGAGAAAAGTGGGAGGGATGAAAAAAGGCCCTGTTAGCTAATGCTACAACTTATGATGAAATGAATGGGAGTGCTAACAAATAACTTGATGATGGTACTCTGCCGGAAAAAAAAAAAAAAGAGTACAAAAGCTGTCATTGCTATCAAGTTTGGCCTTCCAGTTAAGTCACATTATGCTTATTTATATACTGTAGCAGGTTGTACCATAGATTGCATTAAAGAAAGCAGCTTTGTATTATTATTATTATTATTATTGTTATTATTATTATTATTATTATTATTATTATTAGTAGTAGTAGTAGTAGTAGTAGTAGTAGTGGTGTTTTATAGAAAAAATAAAATATGTTTGTATAAGGCAATTTTCATTTTGTTTCTAATGTTTTTGTTTCTTTTTGTTTCATAATGTTGTATTCCAATTGTTACAACTGTTAGTAATTTTTATTAAGTATTATTTTTATTACATATACTATTATTATGATGATTGAAATGAAGAGTATAGAATAAAAAGCAGTAATTAATGTATTCCCTGCATAAAATGGTAGGATTATAATGCTGCAGAAACACAGTTTAATACTGTAAAAATAACTAATATAACAGAAGGATAAACTGTATTTGGTAATTACAGTACTAAACTGTAAATCTTAAAGTTTTACAGTGAGGTTTCTTTGCAATTTCTGCTCTGACCAAAACTCAACATAAGAAATGAGCTGGAGAAAATAACCATGATGAAAAGTTATTATAAAAGATAAAGCAGCAGATTCTTATTATTTCTATATATTATTCTATATTTCTATAATCCATATTTCTATATATTATTTCTCTATAGTGTGTCTGTGTGTGTGTGTGTGTGTTGGAGTGTGCATGTGTGTGCCAGAAGTTTTGTGGTGTAAAAATGGTTTTTATAGCTGGCAGGTCAAAATTCACCCAAAGGATAACCCTAAATGTGTACAGCCTTTATATGAAAATATTAAATATTAATATAGCATAGTAAGGGTAAGTAAGTATAAGCAAGTAAGTAAGTATAAGTAATGTGTATTTAAATAGCACATTTATCATGCATGGCCATATACCCAAAGTGCTTTACAATCATGAGGGGGTCTCTTCACACGACCACCACCACATAAGAAAAACATATATATTGGGGCTGTTTTAGAAAAAGTCACCAAACGTCAAGATAAAAACATTGTTTATTTTTTTTTCTGCTAGTAAAATGGTGTCCGGGTCCCTTTTGACCTATAAGTAAACAGGATACATAAATTGTACTGTCCCAGTGACTTCTTCTGTGCTTTTATTTTCCCCCAGAATGCTTATGATGGTTTAGGTGTTCATGTACAGCCAGGTGTATCTCAGCAGTTTCTTATTTTAGCAGTAGAATCAATCCCCTGTGGTGGTCTTGTCCTGCTCAGGCCTTTTATTTCACCGTGGTCTGTTCTTTTAAGCAGTTGTGAGTGTTTTGCCTGAGGCTGACCGATAGCTTTGTGGGAGTCATCATCACTCTTAGGCTCCACCCTCAGGCGATATTGTAGCAGTAGGTCTTGTGCGCAACTGTCAGGGCTATGTGTGTGTCCTGTGCGGTCAGTCTTGTGTGGGACCCTTAAGCCTGGAAAAGAGAAGTGCAAACACTGGCATCAGCGGTAAAAGTTTATACTGAAATGAAAGAGCAAAAAACCCTCAGGTATAAATATAATCTTACTAGTGGTTAAGATATGCACTTTTGATCTGAGTGGCTATTCGTGCGTTAATAATTCAGGATGGGCTAATAATGTTTACTTCAACTGTATAAAGTTTTTGAGTCAAGTTTTTTTGAGGTGTTCATACACAACAGATCACCATATAGTCCAAAAGGAGTAAGAAGGTAACTGATACCACATATTTCCTGGCTCTTAAAGAAAATAACGATATGTTTCTGTGGTTAAACCCCAATTTGAGCTTAAGTTTTGAGATTAATTGATCAATATGTAACCTGAGGGAACAAAATATGAACAGAAATTTACATTTACATCAAACGTTTTTATGTGAAATGTAGTATGTGTTAGAATTAGAAAAAAACAAAAGGCAAATAAGATTGAGTTAGACCATTAAAAGACTTATAAAGCAAACAATACCAATGAACATTTTTTGGGGTATACGATGGTAACCTTTTTAAATACAGTACAATGATGTGTTTGATAACTACAACCAACGTTTTTGAGTCAAGTATATATTCGTATACAACAGATCACCATGTAGTCCAAAAGTGGTAAGAAGGTAGCTGATACCACATATTTCCTTGGTAAAACCCCAATTTGAGCTTAAGTTATGAGATTAATTGATCAATATGCATATGTAAAACATAACTGACTATCAAATCAAATAAAATCACATGCATCTTTGATGACCTGAGTGTAAAAAAAAAAAAAGGTCAAATTTACATTTACCTCAAACATTTTTACATGAATTACATTTAAATGTAGTCATTTAACAGACGCTTTTGTCCAAGCCAACTTACAATTGAGGAGGAATTCAGCGAATCAATTATATTATTGTATAATAATTATATAAAGGAACTTTTTTTTTTAGTTTTTTTGAGAGAGTGTTTCTACAAGTGGTTTGTCAAGCCCACTCAACTGTGTGAAGCACACTTCATAAATGCACAATGTTTTTTTTGTGCAATGTTTGTTTGTTTGAACACTCTTAACACTAAACCACAAGAAATCTGTCTCAAATCGTGGTTTGGTGTGGGTTTCAGAGTAAAACACTGGCTTTCTTTGTGTTTTTCGATTTTAAAGTCTGCAGGAAATGTCAGTCCCGGTGCCTTTTTGGGTGGAGAGATTAGCTTGAAGGGCATGTAGGAGTTGAGATTAGAGAGGGGACAAGACAAGGGCGAACCTTTCCAGCAGAAAAGATGTGTGGTGTGGCATGAGGCGATATGGAGTTGAAATGAAAGACACTGTGGATGTATTCAATTGCGCAAGCCGCTATCAACGTGTGTGAGAGGAAATCCAAACCACTGCGTAGTCCGAGAAATGGTTTGTTGATATTGCTATCGACCTGATGTTTGTGTCTGATTGCTGTCTGCTTTGCTTTATAGGCCTGCGGGTCATGTTCAGACGTAACTCTGTAACTCTTGGGTTTCATTTGATTGCCGTTTTAATGTAATCTCTTCATATCAGACGCATTCAAAAGCCTGATGGTAACTTTATATAGTTGAAGGCTTGTTATAAGAGCGTTAGACACTTCGCTGTGGAGGCCATGTTTGCTGTCTGGAAATGTTGAAATAGTGTATAAAGAATGTAGACGATCAAACTGATTTAACATCCCTGTTTTGTCCTGTCAAAGGTTTTATTCATGCTTATTTTTGTATGTTTTCTTTTTTTTAATAATATTTGTATAGATTTTTCTCAAATCAATCACATTAGATAATGACCATCCATTAATATGTATCTTAAAATAATATGTGTGTATGTGATATTATACCTTATTATTTATATACTTATTAAGTGCATAATTATGTTTTCCTGATAATTTCTTGTTTGGTGAATTGTATCAGTGCGTGACTTTTATGGCATGTTAATTATATCTATATGTATCAATAAGAATTATATTGTATTTACGGTGTTATTTTCTAAGATGAACCTAAAGCAAAAAAAAATAATAATAAATAAATAAGAAGAAGAAGAAGAAAAAAGAGGGGGAGAAAAAATACATATATACAATGGGGGAAATAAGTATTGAACACATCATACTTTTTCCTGGGAATAATATTTCTAAAGGAGGTGTTGACATGGAATTGAACCAGATTTTGGTAAAAATCCAAACAATGCAAACATAAAAATAAAACAAAACAAAAAATATCTGAAAAATGATTCATGTGTAATAACAATGAAATGACACAAGGAGAAAATGCTGAACTACTGAAACGCATTTAATACTTATTATAAAATACTTTTTTGGTGATGGCAGCTTAAAGACGCCGGGTCTCGTCTATCAAATCTGCACTTTATTTTGTATTTGTATTGGATTCAAGTCAGGTGATTGGCTGGGCCATTCTACAGCTTGATTTTCTTTCTCTGAAAGCATTTGAGAGTTTGCTTGGCTGTGTTTTCATTGTCCTGCTGAAATGTCCAGCCTAGTTTCATCTTTATCATTCTGATAATGTAGATGTTGGACTGAAGCAGCTGATATTAATTTACAATGATGAAGGGCAGAGGGTTGCTGAAGAACTACTGAGAGATTTCAGCTGCTGTCTGGGCTTTCACTGCCTTTCTGCACCTCCCTTTCTTTATGTGTTTAATACTTTTTCCCCTGTGTCATTTCATTTTATTACGCATAATTTCACGTGTCCAATACTTATTTCCCTCGCTGTATCTTTACTTTTATAAGCTAAATGCTGGCTAATTCTTCATATTGAATGAATCTGTCCTTATACTAAAAGATGAGGCTCATAGTACTTCAAATTACATAGATGATAGATTTAAACCGGTATGTTTAATTGCATATAATATTTGATAAAGTATAATTAAGGACAACTGCATTAGTAAGTACAACTGTATATAATATTAGTAGCATTAGTACGTATATAATATGTATGTACAAATGAATATTTATATATTTTTATTTGTATTCTTCTCTATTTAGTTTTAAAAATCACATTTAATTTATTAGTTATTTACTGTTTTTTATTAATACATTTTCATTGTATTCATATTCATGTCACATTTATTTTACTTTTTAAATAATTAATTAATTATTTTTAAATTCATCTTCACATCTGTTTATTTTTACTTTTTTAATTAAAGTAAAAAATGTATTTTTATATTTAACTTCATACAAAAAGTTATTTTAATTGTATATTATTATTATTATTTTATTTATTTTTTATTTATTGAACATTTATTGAACCCGAGATCCACCCAACAGAAAGCTAAATTATAATAAAATCAGTAATAGTGCAATAATAGGTACAAAAGCAGGCTTGTAACACATCTGATACAGTTCATTGAATATTATTTGTAGAATATTTTTTGTTATTGAAATTTTGCAATAATGCAATACAAATATAAGCGAAGTTAGTACTCCTTTTCCATGCACAAATGTGTTATCTTTTTCCCTTTGTTTCTATCGCTCTCGCTATCGCTCTCTCTTTCTCTCACTCCTTTTTCCAAACGCACAGAAATAACAGGAGCCAGAGGAGGCTGATGAATAATGTAGAGTCCTGTCTCTGTGGTGCCATTACAAACTGCTGAGAATATAAAGGCAGTATTTACAGAGTAATACAAGAGTCAGTGTCTCTTTCTGTAAACGCGTGTTTATTTCAAAGCTCCTTACTAAAGACCATAACTCACATTTTCATTACTATTACTTTGTTTTTGTGTGTGTGTCTGTGTGTATTGTTGTAAAGCGGTTTAAATGTGTTTTTCTGTGCAAATGTCATCACATGTTTAAAGCGCTTGATGCTGTTTTTGTGTGAAAATACCACAAAAATATGCACATACATATACTGTCAGTGTCAGTGTCTTATTTTTAATGTGAAAATAATGGCATAATAGTTTTCTAAAACAAGATTGGGAAAGCAATCTGTTTTATTAGTTGTTTATTTATTGTTTTGTTTGTTCATTCATTATTTGTTTTGTGCTTTTGTTTTGCTTTTTTGTTGTTTATTTATTATCTTAGTGTTAGTATTTTGTTTGATTTATTTTCATTTCATTTGTTGATTTTTATTTATTGAAATAAAACATTATTTGTTTGAAATGTTTGTTTATAATTGACTTTAATAATTGTTTTTACTTATAACTTAATTATTTTTAGTCATAGTCTTTATCACAACTTTTCCATATTTAGTTATTTTTTTATTTAGTTTTATGTCTTTGTTTCTTTATTTGCTTGTTTCATTATTTATTTTAGACTTTTAAAAGTGGTTTTTAGCTCTGTTTATTTAGTTATTTTTTATATTATTTTTATTAATATTTATTTCATTTAATTAGCTCAAACTTTTATTCCTTTATTAGTTTTTAATTAAACGTTTATTTATTATAGATGTTTTTTTTTTGCTTGTTTCATTGTTTATTTTAGATGTACTTTTAAAACAGTTTTTCAGCTGTATTCAATTTATTATTTATTTTTAATTTATTTTATTTCATTTAATTAGTTCAAACTTATTTATGTATTCGTTTTTAAATGTTTATTTTTTATATATTTATTTTATTTTTTTGCTTGTTTCATTATTTATTTTAGATGTTGCACTGTTTTTCAGCTGTAATTAATTGTTTTAGTTAGTTATTTTTAATAAATTGTTATTTTATTTAAATAATTCAAACTTTTATTTATTTATAAATTTTATTGAAATGTTTATTATATATATGTGTATTTATTTATTTTTTGCTTGTTTCATTAATTATTTTAGGCGTTGTACTTTTAAAAGTAATTTCCAGCTGTATTTAATTTTTACTTATATTAATATTATTATTTTTTTTGTTTTGTTTTAATTGTTTATTTATGCATTAGCTTTTATTAAACGTTTATTTATTATATATGCATTTTTATCTATTCATGTTTTGTTTGTTTCTGCATATAATCATCATCATTTTTTTGCCAGTAACATTTTCATGCATTGCCGAAAAAAAGTGACTCTTATTCCTGTTGACGCCAGCAAACATCTTTATGACTCTTCTTAAATTCATGCCCTCTGGCCTCTCTTCTTTGTTCCAGTGTTGTTGATGTAAAGTGTGTGTTTGCTGCACAGGTGGCCTGAAAGCGTGTCCTCTGGGACCTGTTGTTTGGTGTGTTTGGAGAGCGTGGTTTGTGTTTACTCCGGCTCTCCTGAGAGCTGCTCCAGGTGGAAGTAATAGCCGGCTGTCTTTAGAGCTGTAAAACGCACTCAAACCCCCAGAGATTCAGTGGTGGAGTAAATTCTCACAGCTGAACTAGTGTTTTTAAAATCTCTGGTGGTGTCGTACAATGTTTTGGGGAATTATTATTGGCATACCAGGTTTTGGAGAATTATTAGTATGATATAGATTACTGTTTCTCAACCACGTTCCTGGAGGACCACCAGGTCTCCTTTGTCTATCACACCCGTAACAAGTCTTTCAGTCTCTGCTAATGAGCTGATGATTTGAATCAGGTGTGTTTAGTTAAGAAGACATAGAAAATATGCAGAGTTAAGCCGCGGTCACACTGGACTTTTCTCCCCATAGACTTCCATTCATATGCACACGAATGCGGCAGACTGGAAACGCAAGCTCGTGCGACAAGTTTCGCAGTTCCCTGGGCGGCAAAGTTCAAGCTTGGTGAACTCTGACCAGCATGACAGCGCGAGACCAATGGAGGATCAAAATATGACCTCTTGGACAGAAATTTAAAATATGGACCAATCGCTCACTTTTTTAAATGTCTAATAATCTTGTTTAATCCCGCCTCCTTTCGCAGCACCGTACAACAAAATTTTGCATGCTCAAACTCTAATGTGACTGTGGCATTAAACAGAACGTGGTTGAGAAACACTGATATAGATCTATGTGTGTGGATATGATCAGTTTTATTACTGTTTTTATATATCTAAAAAAATATTAATTCATTTAATATGCATTCAATATTAATTCTATTTGTTCATTCATTTTTATTATATATATTTTTTGTTTTTATAAATGTGGATATTTCTTATTTTTTATGTTACTTTTTAGTTTAATTTGTTTGTATTTGTTGTGTGTGTCTGATTTTACCATTTAAATGATACATTTTTATATTCAATTTATTTTGTTGTATTTAAGTATTTATTTGGTAGTTAGTTCAATTATTTGTTCATGCGTTCATTTGGTTTGTTTTTTAAATATTATTATTTTTTGTTTATTTGTTTTTATTTACATCTGTTACGTCTTTTTATTTGATTTTGTATTTGTTTATTTTTTTGTATTTAGTTATTTTATTTTATTCTGTTCATTTTCATTGGTGAAATATTTGTATTTATTTTTATTTTATATAATCGCTCATTTCAATAACTTTATTTTTGTGAAATGTGTCTTTTGTTATACGTTTGTTTTTTGCATTTATATTATAATTTTTATATAATATGATATATTATATTATTATTATATTATATAATTATATTTTATTCATTATTTATTTATTTTTTTGAAAGGTTTTTCTTTCTATTTGTCTTTTATTTTTTGTTTTTCTTAAAAAAATTTTGACAATATAAGTTTTAAAAAATAATACAATTTACTTACCTAATATATGGTAATATGTTTATTATCGTCTTCTTTTTTTTTAAGATTACACCTGATTTCCCTATACAGACAGAATTTTAGCAATACTAGTGTGTTACAAAACAACATCCTTTACACGTTCTTCATCTTTTATTGACTTGTTTGATGTCCAACATCTCCAGATGACCATCCAGGCTTGTTTTTTTTAAGATTACACCTGATTTCTCTATAAACTTAGAATTTTAGCACTACTAGTCTATTACAAAACAACATAATTTACACATTCTTCATCTTGTATCCGCTTGTTTGATGTGCAGCATATCCAGATGACCATCCAGGCCCTCCAGGACGAGCTGCGGATCCAGCGAGACCTGAACCAGCTCTTCCAGCAGGACCCCAGCGCTCGTCCCGGCGAGCCACTGACTGCCGAACTGACTGAGGAGAACTTCCAGCGTCTGCACGGCGAGCACGAGCGCCAGGCTAAAGAGCTGTTTCTACTAAGGAAGACTCTGGAGGAGATGGAGCTGCGCATCGACACGCAAAAGCAGACGCTCAGCGCTCGCGACGAGTCCATCAAGAAGCTGCTGGAGATGCTGCAGAGTAAAGGACTGTCGGCCAAGGCCAGCGAGGAGGACCACGAGCGCACCCGGAGACTGGCCGATGCCGAAATGCACATCCACCATCTGGAGAGTTTGCTGGAGCAGAGGGACAAAGAGATGGGGCTGCTGAGAGAGGTAAGAGGAAATGAGCACACAACGCTCAGGAAACCTTTAATCAACCCTGTGGTTACAGATCTGCGTGAGATATGATGCTTGGTTTTTGTCATGAAAAAAAATTACTTGTACAAATTTGTACTTTTTTTGTTTAAACATCACACAACGCTCAGGCAACCTTTAATCAACCCAATATTACAGTGTTTACATGTGTGGAGGCTTGTTTCCCAGTGTTGGGTTGTGGCTGGAAGGGCATCCGCTGCGTAAAACATATGCTGGATAGGTTGGCTGTTCATTCCGCTGTGGCGACCCCAGATTAAAGGCTGATTTATACTTCTGCGTCAAACGCGTGGTCGCATAGCCCTCGCCGTGGCCGTCGGCGAGGCTAACGCGCACCTCTCAAAAAATGTAACTGCACATCGCAACGACGCGTAGCGCAAGGTCTTTGATTGGTCGGCTTGGTAGCGCTGTCGCCTGTGGGTGGAGGTGAGAGCCACGCAAGCCCGATGGAGCGAGTGTTTACAAGTGTGGAGTCCCGTGAAGGAGGTCCAGATGGAAACTGTTGTTTTGTGTTTACCTCATGATTAAAGTTGTCGCACGTCCGCCGGTTCCCGCCTCAAAATGAGCGAGTTTGAGCCACTTGCACATTAAGGTAGCGTTCAGAAAAACAAAACACCCGCGAAGAAACTCGACAGAGAGGAACATAAACACCTACTGCCAGCTAGCGTTTCGGAAGTGTTATTGCAGAGCAACACAAACAGCGCGCAGAAGTATAAATGCACGGCTACGCGCACTGCATGCGCCGTGGGTCACGCCGATCACTCGACGGAGAAGTATAAACCAGGCTTAATAAAGGGACTATTATTATTATTATTATTATTGTATTTTTAATTTTGGTTGTCATCTTCCAGTGTTTTTCAATCTGAACTAAAATCTTACAATTTTATTGTTTTTTTTTTTCTTCACAAAAATTACAAAATTCAGAGTTTAACGCTCACAATTCTGCCATTTCTCATATTTTAGAGTTTGCATCTCACAATTATTTGAAATTTAATAATTAACTTAATAAATTAATAAATAATTAACTTAATACATTCACGTTTTTTTCTTCAGATTCGATTACATCTTAAAGTGGGTGTATTTTTCCTCTTCGAATTGTGAGCTTTTTAAATTGTTTTATTTTCCTTAATTGTTTTCTTCTCATAATTGCAAGAAAGCAAGTCCCCCCTCTCTCTCTCTCTCTCTCTCTCTCTCTCTCTCTCTCTCAATTCAATAATAATTGCTTTATTGGCATGACAAATGTTACAAATGTATTGCCAAAGCATTTATAAAGTTTACATAAAAAATAAAATAAAAGAACATATATATATTTACAAAAAAAAAAAAAAATACAGTAAAAGTAGCAGTAAAAAAAAAAAAAAAAAAAAAAAAAGATATATACATATAATAATTACATAAATAATATATCATATTATTATTATTATTATTCAATATATCATATTATTATTCAATATATCATATTCATTTATATCATATTATTCATATATATATAAAAAATATATAATAAAAAAAAAAAAAATTAGAACAGAATACACTGTACATTTAACAACATCAACATTTTAGAATAAAACAGTAATAAAAACAAAAATAATCAGTATATTTACAATGATTCATTTATAATAATCTAGATGTGTGTGTGTGTGTGCGTGTGTGTGTGTGTTTGCAAGCGCATCACTGATGTTTTTATTGGTCTCCTCTCTCTTTTTGTGACAGGCATTAATGTATTGTGCCGCTAGAAGGATACAGTCAGTTTTTTCCCCTAGTAAATATTGCAGTTGTGTTGTATTGTCTGACTCAGTGAATTGAGGGTAAATGCTCTGGAGTTTGGGGTAGAATGTTTCTCTGATGTGCTGATAGTTTGTGCAGCGGGTGAGGAAGTGTTCCTCCGTCTCTACCTCTGCCTGGGCACAGTGTGGGCAGATGCGGCTCTCTCTGGGTTGCCAGTTCTGTCTGTATCGGCCCGTCTCTACAGTCAGACTGTGAGCACTCAGCCTGTATTTGGTCAGTGTTGCTCTTAATTTACTGTCCTTTACTGCACTCAGATATGTTGCTGTCGTATAATCTCTATTTAAGTCTAAATAACATTGAAGTTTACTTTGTTTCCCTGCTGCTTCATTCCAGTAAATCAGATACTTTTCTTTTCGTGCATTTATCATTTGATTGGCTTTAGTTCTGTGGATGAGCACGTCCGTGTCCTGATGCTGCCTGCTGTTAGTCATATTTGCTATGTTGGTTTGTGTTTGCAGCTTCAGGACCATCTGAATCAGGGGGCTTTTTTCAGTGTCCATTTCTTGGTTTTTGAGGGCTTTAAAATGATAAGAGTTGGGGTCACTCATTTTTATATGTTTCCAAAATTTGACGGCCCGTTTCTCAATGCGCATGAGTAGAGGATACTGGCCTAGTTCTGCCCTGCATGCATTGCTGGGCGTGTTCCTCTGTACCCTGAGGATGCTCCTACAGAACTCTGCATGTAGGCTTTCAATTGGATTTTTATCCCATTTATCAAACTCATGACTGAGGAGAGGACCCCACACTTCACTCCCGTATAGCACTATAGGTTCAATCACTGACTGGAAAATTTTGAGCCAGATTCCAACTGGAATTTCTATTTGTGTTGATTTTTTAATGGCGTAAAAAGCCCTTCTTGCTTTCTCTTTCAGTTCATTCACAGCCAGATTTAGTCTTCCATTAGCACTTATTTTCAACCCAAGGTATGTGTAGCTTGTGGCAGGTTCAATTTTTGTCATACCAAGGGTGAAGTTGTATTTCTTTCCCTGACATCTGGGTTTTTTCTGGAATATTAGGGTTTTGGTTTTCTTTGGGTTAACGGTCAGGGCCCAGGTCTGACAGAAGCTGTGCAGGATATCCAGCTGCTGCTGTAGACCCTCTTCTGTTGGCGACAGCAGCACCAGATCATCTGCAAACAGCAGGAACTTCACACTGGAGTCGTATAGTGTGAGACCCGGCGTATCTGCTTGCTCTAGGAGCATTGCTAATTGATTGATGTAAATATTGAAGAGGGTCGGTGACAGTGGACAGCCCTGTCTCACACCCCGTCCCTGAGTGAAGAATTCTGTTCGCTTATTTCCAATTTTAATTGCGCACTGATTGTTGGAATACATTGTTTTTATAATGTTGTATGTTTTACCGCCAATACCTGATTCTAGAAGTTTAGACCGCAAACCTTCATGCCAAATTGAATCAAACGCTTTCTGAAAATCTACAAAGCAAGCAAATATTTTGTTTTTGTTTTGATTGACGTATTTGTCAATCAGAGTCTGAAGGGTGAAGATATGGTCTGATGTTCTGTAATTTGGCAGAAACCCAATCTGACTTTTGCTGAGGACATTGTGCTCTGTAAGGAAGCCTATGAGTCTGGTGTTGATGATGCTGCAGAACAGCTTCCCCAGATTACTGCTCACACAGATAAAATTCTCTCTCTCTCTCTCTCTCTCTCTCTCTCTCTCTCTCTCTCTCT
>CAIGQV010019029.1:12403968-12420293 GCA_903798115.1 Danio jaintianensis | reverse complement strand
TTATTTATGTTGTGTTAATCAGACCACATCTAGACACCAAACCTTTTATTTTTGGACAGTTTTGAGTTATTTTGAATCTCTAGGTGTGCAATATTGACAATATTCATTATTAGATTATACACAAAAACAGTAAAACTTAAAGATTTTATTTATTTATTTATATTGTGTTAATCAGACCACATCTAGACACCAAACCTTTTGATTTTGGACTATTTTGAGTTAATTTGAATCTCTAGGAGTGAGATATTGACAATATACCAAAAACAGTAAATATCTTAAAGATTTATATTTATTTATTTATTTACTATATGTTGTGTTAATCAGACCATATCTAGACACCAAACCTTTTGTTTTTGGACAGTTTTGAGTTATTTTGAATCTCTAGGTGTGAGATATTGACTATTCATTATTAAATGATAGACAAAAACAGTAAACATCTTAAAGATTTGTATTTATTTGTTTATATTGTGTTAATCAGACCACATCTAGACACCAAACCTTTTGATTTTGGACTATTTTGAGTTAATTTGAATCTCTAGGTGTGAGATATTGACAATATACCAAAAACAGTAAATATCTTAAAGATTTGTATTTATTTATTTATTTACTGTATGTTGTGTTAATCAGACCACATCTAGACACCAGACATTTTGTTTTTGGTCTATTTTGAGTTATTTTGAATCTCTAGGTGTGACAATATTCAATATTTAAAAGGGATCGTTCACCCAAAAATGACAATTCTGTCATCATTTATTGACCATTCACTTATTCTAAATATGTTTGAGTTTCTTTTTTATAATTTTTATTTATTATTCCTTTATTTAATCAGGAAGTCACATTGAAATATTATTCTCTCTTCTTCCAGTGCGACCAGGTCAAGATGGCAGCACATAAAAGTCACAAAGAAAACATTGCAAATTTCACATCCGCAGATCATAAATCATAATTCGGAATAACTTCATTATGAAAAACAATTACAAATGCCTGTTAAAGTTGTATGCAAAAGATGTTTAAAAGTATTCGTAGTTGGCCATTTCTGATGAACAGCAATATTTATTTCTGATTGACTACAGAGCAAACCATCATTATAGAATGACTTGCCTAATTACCCTAACTTGCCTAATTAACCCAGTTAAGACTTTAAATGTCACTTTAAGCTGAATACTAGTATCTTGAAAAATATCTAGTAAAATATTATGTACTGTCATCATGGAAAAGATAAAAGAAATCAGTTATTAGAAATGAGTTATTAAATATAATATTATAATATTATATAATATTAATATTATGTTTAGAAATGTGTTGAAAAAAAAATCTCTCTGTTAAAACGAAATTTGGGCAAAAATATACAGGGGGGTTAATAATTCTGACTTCAACTGTATATTTTCTACTATGGGTGTCAATGTCTATACCAGCATCCAACATTTTCCCCAAATATCTTCTGTTGTGTTTACTGGACAAAAGAAACTCATTAAGGATTAGCCAAAGTACTGTAAATGATGAGTAAATGTTCATTTTTATGTGAACTTTCCCTTTAAATTCATGCAGATGTTCAACTATTACTTATTTAATTGAAAATATTCGCTGTTAACGATTAGACTAGATTGTTTTTTTTATATAATTAGTTGATTATATCTCATATTACAGGTGCAAACAGACAGGCGCACATCCAAATGACATGTTGTGCAATAACTTCACATTCAGAATGCACTAATTCACACTGCGGTTTGCATTTTTCAACCAATGATCATTTATATTGTGTCTGGTGTGGATTAGACAGGCTGAAGCATTAGAAGCATTTTCTCTCCATTGCACTATTGGACGAGTTGCTCCTTCTTGATAGAGACAGACTGATTTCACAGCCGTCCGTTCGAGCCCAGAAGAGCTGTAGAGATGAGAACAGACATGCTGGACCCACAGTGGTGTGTGTGTGTGCGTGTGTGTGTGTGTGTGTGTGTGTGTGTGCGTGCGTGTGCGTATGCGTGTGTGTGTGTGTGTGTGTGTGTGTGCGTGTGTGCGCAAGACATGAAGATAAATGGTGGATTGTAAATGTGAAGGAACAGCCCCTCCCTGAGAGCAACTGCTCATTTCTCTTTCTGTCTTCAGCTCACCTCTGTTCTTCACTTTTCTTTTCTTTTTTTGTCTTTTCTTCTTTTTCCCTTTTCTCTCTCTTTCTTTGTTTTGCACTTTCTTGTGTTTTTCTGGCTAACATCTCTCCAGTATATCAGTATGAAAGGAGAGCTTGACCTACAAATGAGAGTTTTGTCATTGGTTACTCGCCCTTGTGTTGTTTCAAGCCTGATTTTTTATATTTTTTTGACCTTTTGTGGATCACAAAAGAAGAAATCTGAAGGAGTTCTATTGATTTCTGAGGATTTCTCCTTTTAAGGTTTATTGATGCACCACAGAAGTGGTTCGTATACCACATTGCTTAAATGTACTGCATTGGATGCAATATATGAAAATACATTTGCGCAGTTAATTTTCTTTGCCTTAAATTGTTTTTCCGTTTTTATTCGTGATAATTGTGGTATTTTATTATCGATTCCTTTTTATTCCTTTTTATTGTTGATTTATTTAATTTGATCAAATAACCATTATTGGAATGAATATGTATGTTTCAAGAATGATATAAATAACTATTAAAATAATGACTTTTATATGAAATAAACTTTCTATTGATTTTCTTACAGTACATAGAATAGTACAGATGAATATCAAATACAGAACATTAACATATACACAAAATATCAAAAGAAAATGATATATAATTAAATATTTTTGTTCAATAAATACACTTTTAAATAACATTGTTTTTAATTGTTTTAAATAAAGAAATATTTTTAAGACAATTAATTTATGAATAGTTGTATACATTTTAAATGAGTACATTTAAATAAATAAATAAATAAATAAATAGTATATTTTGAAGCTTTTGTTCATAAAATGCCCAAGAATATTTTTTAAAATAAATAAAAAAACTGTTAATTTATAAGTAGTTGTATACATTTTAAATGAGAACATTTAAATAAATAAATAAATAAATAAATAAATAAATAAATAAATAAATAAATAAATAGATAGATAGATAGATAGATAGATAGTATATTTTGAAGCTTTTGTTCTTGAAATTCCCGAGAATATTTTTTAAATCAAAAAACAAATACATGCATTTCTAAAAAGCACTTTTTTAGTCACAAAAAAAAACTTAATATCAATTTCTTTAGATTTTTTGGTTCAAATACACTCCAGACATGTTGACAGATCCACTCTTCTTCATCCTCGAGCTCATCCGTGTCCTATATACAGTATATTTGCATTGGATCACAGCTTTTCTCCTGATCTGCGTGTGTCCATTTCTCTCCTTCTCCATTTTTTCCCCCCTGTATTGTATTGTTCCTGACCTCTTCTAATCATAAAGAGCGGCGTCCAGCACATCCCATCATTCCCCTCTCTCCTGTTTTCTTTACCAACGCGAGAGGACGCGGGGCGGTAGTATGAACATTACGTGTGTATTTTGGTCCGCGGACTCCAGTGGAGTGTGAAATTGCGGGCCTGAAAGCGGAAACGCCAGGAAAGACTGCAGTTTTAACAGCGTTCCTGAGACTCGGCTTGAAAAAACACCGCTGTGCTGATGTACTGCATATGTGCTGAGATATCACTGATATTACTATTAAGATGCTACTGCTACTGTTTCATATTTTAGCACATTATTCCTCATAAAAGTCGGTGTGCCGTTAAAGGAACAGTTCATCCAAGACTACAGATTTTTTTCTTTTTGAAATTGATATGAAAGCACTGTAAAAGTATCGTAAAGTGCTTCATATAACTTGGATCACCGTATTCGGAGGCCTCTGAATCATTTTCATTGTTTTCAGTGAGAAAGAGATTGAAATTGAAGTTACTGTTTATGGAAAAATATTTGAGCATTATGGAGAAGCTACTGTAGTTTTTTTAATAGTTTGATTTAATGTTGATTTTATTTATTTATTTATTGTCATTTTTTTTTTCACTCGAGTTTTAATAATTTTGCTTTGCATTTTAGTTTTTCTTTTCCTTTTTTCAATAATTTTGACCAGTTATTGAATCAATTTTATTTAGCGTTAAGATTCTTTCATTAGAACTACTGTAGTATTTAAGTTAGATTGAATTTATTTTTTGATTTATTTGCTTTACTTTGAATATATTGCTATGAGTATATTTGTTGTGATCGCCAGTGGTGCTTTCTCCTTCAGGCCCGTAGCCAGGGGGTGTTTGGGTCGTTCTAAAAACCCACCCCTCACTGACAAAGGTCCTGAATTTGTCCCATACATAAGCTCATTTGTCCTATTTTGACTGCTATGCCATGATAAATTCTGAAAATAAGCCATCGAAAAAAGGCTTTAAGACCAAGTGGAATCTTATATTGGCTGTCGGTACAGAATTTGGGGTGCCAATCATATATCATTAGAAAAAAATAGGAATCTGTTCAAGTTTTAAATGAAAAACTCTAGCCTATTGTCATTTATTTTTTTGTCATATTTATTTGGGACGTCGAATTTGGCACGGCATGACTTCCCATTCTGAAGTCATGCCATGCCAAATTCGACATCCCAAATTCTGACTGAGGCAAGTTGAATGTGCTGGTCAGTTTATTTGCCTAATAAACGACAATAGGATAGAGTTTTTAATTTAAAACTTAAACAGATTCCTATTTTTTTTCTAATGATATATGATGTCATAAATTAGTATTTTTGTGTTTTCATAGTTCTTTATTCTAAATGTTTAGGAAATGTTTTTGGTACATCAAAAAGTGTGGTCATGATGACCATCCGACAAGCTAATCCTGTGAAAATAGCACTTAAAATGTCACTAAAATGCAGTATTTAATTAAATAGAAAATGAGGCGAATAACTGCAAAAAGGTCCACTTTTTGAGAAAAAAGAACCACCACTTTCACCAGACTGGCTACGGGCCTGTCCGATGGAGACTTTTGGTAATCCTACCGAACCCCATCTTCCAGAACTCCTTGCACTCATCAACTACTGCCACAGCTGACAATAATCTGGACACTCTCACACACACAGCTGAAACTCATGATTACTGATTACATGGACTATACAGTATATACCACTCACTTGCACATACACATTGCTGAGTCTTGTTTCTTCCTACAAACATTACGAAGTGTTTTCCTTGTTTGTCTTGCCATGTTTTGATCCTTGTCTTGTTTACCGTTTTTGATTCTTTGCCGCCTAGCCTGACCATTTACCTGCATTTTGACCACGTATTTTGGATTATCTTTGTTACTGTTTGCTCCTGTTTTGACCATTGCCACGACTTCTCTTTTAATAAACTGCACGTGGATCCTCATGTCCATTGTCCAGCGTCATCAGCGTTACAATATTTGTTAACATCATTTATACTTCCAAAATATTGTATTGATGGGTATTTGTTTATTATTGTCTTTTTAATTAATATTTACTTTTTTATTTAAGTTTCATTATAGTCAGTACTGAAATTAGTTAAATTAGTTTCTATATTTAATATTTTCAATATTATTTTTGATTCTAATGTTTTATTTTCATTCATGTTTTAGCAGTTTTGTTGGGGATTAAAAATAAAATTCAACACATCAACAAGAATGTCAACATTTTCAAAGAATGAGTAAAATGTTGGACTTTTTTTTCGCATATGAAGTTAATCTATGATACGTGAGCCACATTTACAATCTTTTTGCATTCTTCTACAAGCCAAAAAGCTGCAATATCAGTTCATTACACAGAAGAAAAACAATCATACTGCTTTAAAATGACAGGACAGTAAGCAAATGATGACAGAGTTTTCATATTTACATGAAGTGCCTTGTCAAATGTGCTTTTTCCCCCCTACGTAATGTTTCCAAAATCAAGTCTAGTTTTATTTGATCCAATCTGATCTGAGGGAATTAAATCCTAGTGATTGCGTGTTTGTATACAAATGCATGAAATAAAAGCTCATATAGCAATTTGTCTTGGCTCTCTGTATTTCCTGCTGTTGAAATTGTCTCGAAGCGTCTGGCTGTGGTTATCTGCATGTTTACATGTGTTTGTGCTCAGGTTGTTTCAATCAGGGACCGTGGCATGACGTTAACACAATCTATTCCTGCTTCTCATTAGCTTTTTCTCTGGTCACTATTGTTTTTTTTTATTTTTAACATTTTTAGTTTAAGTTTTAGTTTAAGGTTTTTTGTTTTGTTTTAGTTTTTTAGTTTTTGTTAAGCCTACTCTGCTTCCCAAGGCTGCATTTATTTGATCAAACTGTAAAATTGTGAAATATTCTAACAATTTAAGGTATATTTTTTTATAATGATTGTAGTTAAAATATTTTGTTATTACTGTAAATTACAGCATAATTATTCAACAGTTATTACATAATGCATACTGTATAGTCTTAGAAATATTTGCAGGGATCTCATTTTGCATGATATCTTCATCAGATTTGAAATATAAACTCATGAGACATTTGGCTTTCAAGATATATAACACAGTGCAATATTTCTTTCACATTACTTCGGCATCTATAAACGTTTGTCTTTTTGAGGATTATTACTCTGGAAGCATAGCTTTTCCCAATGATACCTAAATTGTGTATGTAGCTCACTGGGGTGTAGAACTGTTACTATTTTACTATTTTAAGTTAGGAAGGTGTAAATTCACAAGTAGTGGTGCTAGTTAATTCATAAGTAGTGGTGCTAGTTCACATGTTGATGATTAGAGTTTAAAATGTAATTATTACTGTGAATTACAGCATAGTTACTCCAGTCTGATCCTTCAGAAATCATCATAATATGCTCATATGATACATATATATATATAAATTATATAAATTAAATTTTTTTGTAAATAGATGTCTTTTTTAAGTTTCTTTTCATCAAAGACAAAATAAAATATCACAGTTTCCACAAATGTGTGAAGCATGACACGTTTTCATCCTTGAATATTGTACAATTTATTGTTAATGACTGAGTACCAATAATAACTGATCATAATAGAACCGCAAATTAGCATAATCTAATGATTTCTTAATGATTACTGAGAGTAATGATGATGAAAGTGGTCACACTTTACAATAAGGTTTCATTAGATAATGTATTTGCTAACATGAACTAATTATGAACAATGCTTGCATAGCATTTATTAATAATAATAATAATCATAGTTCAACATTTACTAATGGATTATTAAAATCCAAATTCATGCTTGTTAACATTAGTTAATGCACTGTGAGTGAACATGAAATAGCAATGAATGACTTTGTTTCCATTAACTAATGGAACTAAGCAACTAACAGGGATGAATAACTACTATAATAAATGTATTGTTCATTTTTTCTTCATGTTAGTAAATGCGTTAACTAACATTAACTAATGCAACCTTATTGTAAAGTGTTACCATGAACATAAGCTTTAAATAACAGGAATGATGTACAATCAAAACAGCAATCAATACTGCAAGAAAACTATTTTAAACTGTACCACATTTCACGATTTTACATTTATTTATTACTGCATTTCTGATCAAATAAATGCAGCCTAGAGGAGCATAATATACGTCTTAAAAAAAAAAAAAAAAACACAAACTTTTGACCAGTAGTGTACATTCAGAGGTCGATCATTGATTTAAGTGCTCTTTGATTTTTTTGACCCTTCCTCTCTCTCTTGCCCTCAGGCCTCTCTATTGGACCTGAAGGAGCACGCCTCGTCCCTGGCCTCCTCTGGACTGAAGAAAGACTCCAAGCTGAAGAGTCTGGAAATCACTCTTGAGCAGAAGAAAGAGGAGTGCATCAAACTGGAGAGTCAGCTCAAGAAGGTGAGCCCAGACACTTAAAGCATCACGGCTAGCAAATACAACTCTCATCTGCTAAGTCATTATGCTGACTGGCACGCTGTTAGCGCTACACTGACAACACTTAAAACAATGACATTGAGCTGAGCGTTTCCCTTAAGTGCACTTTACCTGTAGTTTTTCCTCTGTTGAGTGATAGAGTGGAAGATGTTAGCCGAATGGCGTTTGGTCAATATGCGCCGCTAACTAACAATAGCATCCACAAATCAAGCAGAATCTCATACTTGACTGGTTTAAGACACTCCAAAAGTGCTAAATGTGTCAACAGTCACTCAAATGTGGGCGCAATATGATGCTTGATCAGCACTCTTAGGTGATTGCTAGCACTTTAGCATTAGCACGTACTGTAGAGAGGTTGTGTGATAAAGACTTGTTTCTCTTAAGAAATATAGCCATGGCTTTATTATATTAAAAGAGCAGTAGATATTGTTTGTGGAGCATTGATCAGTATTTGTATAACCACGTTTGACTACAAATGCCGTTGGTAAACTATGGTTAGTGTAGCAAACCAATGTTGTTACCATGGTTTAAGAACAATAATATATGGTCAAGCCCAAAATTTTGACTAAATATTTTTGTTTAGATGTAAATAAAAGCTGAGAGATATATATTTTTTCCCACAATGATGCCTCTTGTACACTATCTTATGGGAAAAGCCTGTGACATTTCCGGTAAAAAAACAAAAAAAAGCAATCGGTCCGAGATCGGCGGAATGAGGTGATCTCGGCTCGGTCGAAATGAACTCTGGAGCGGATCGTTTGTAGTGAGAAAGCAATGCGATCCAGTGAACTAACGAACCAGGCTATATCACAGTGTATTATGGTTATGTAATAGCCATATTTTTGGCTATATAAAGAGCTAATTATGAGTAGGGTGGGATGTCATCATTTCTACCAGTAAATGTGCGTTTTATGTCAAATGCGAAAGTGAAAGCATGCTATTAACGAGTGCTGTTTATCCATTAGGAAAAATGACTGAAATTACCATCTGGTATTCTTTTCATATTCTAACCTTAATATATTTTGTATTAGGCCTATTGTTTTGTTCATTTTTGCACTGACACCTCGAAAGAAAGATCAACATTCATCTGCTTCATAATCTGACTGCAGTCTCGGTTCATCTGTTAATTCTATCTATAATGTAAAGAATATAATGCATAATTATAGCCAACTTTTTTAAGCTCATAATTTATAATTCTTATTCTTATTTTAAAATAACTAATTAAATGTTACAAAAAATGATGGGTAATAGATTGATATATAGATTTTTACAACTCTTGACAACTGAAATTAGCCTATGTGAGAGTCTTACCTGTGATTTATATTTGGTGACTATGTCTTTGGGTATCACCATTAAAAATGAAGGCGCACCTTTTCCCTTATAATGTCTTATTGCTCATTGTCATAAATTGAAATAAGGACGTATGATAGCTGAGCAGAATCCATGGGACTCTGCCCAATGTGAGGAGAGTTTACTCGCACGGGAATTGTTTTAACTATTAAGTTCGTTTAGAAACTTTGCCATGTGAAAGCGAACCGCACAAAGAACAAAAAGCAACATTGTAATAATTTTAATCCCTGTTTCTGAACAAAACAATCGATCTACTGGTGTGAAAGCACCCTAAGTCAGACTTTACCAGGACTAGGAATAATTTTGGGCTTGACTGTGTGTGTGTGTATATAAATATATACATATATATATATATATATATATCAGTATTTAAGTGAAAATCATGGTTCATTTTTGTAATGGTTCATTTAGAGAAAGATGCTTTTCAATACTTTTAAGTACTAAATTAATAATAAGTCTTTTTATGGTTGTATCGAAAGATAAATTTAAGCCGGTTAGCAAAATAGCAGTTCAAGGAAGTATTAAATATTAGATTATTCTGTAGTGTATGTAAAAATGTTGGCTGTTAGAAGCTCCATTAGGGTACATTTACGACTAAAGGGACGACTATAACACAGTACTTTTACTATGCTGTAGAGCATCTGCATAACATAATAGTCATTTACAATAAGCTGAAAAAATATATACAGTATGATAGCTTTTAACCTCCTTTCAGGAATCAAAACGGTGAAGACTAAATAGGTAGAATAAATAAATTTAAATATAAGTAAATGCACTGCAGGTTTCAGACATTGAAATTCAAGCCATGCTCATTTTCAGCTTATGGTATATAGTGCTTTAAAGCAGCTCCCAGTAAATAAACCAGGCTGCTCTGAGATGCTGGAAAACAGTATACATCATACAGGATTCATGTCAATTTACCATGCAGCCCTATTCCCAGTCTTCTATTTGTAGCTCCTGCTACTTCAAACCACCAGAAGTGATGTTTTGACACCGCTTGGTAGTCCTGCCGCGTCTGTGACTTCTTTCCCCATCGCCATCTGTTTTCATCCCCTTTAATTCTGCATTCTCTCCTCATCCTGCCTGCTCGCCTCCTCCTGATATTTAACCACATCAGATATTTCTCACTTTTTGTTTAAAAAAAGAATATATTTCATCATCTCTCTCTGTGCATCACCCAGATCGCTGACAACACAGAGCTGAACATTTTCTCAAGTGCACTTAAACTTGTGGAGTTTTTCCTCTGTCGAGCCAAAGAGGGATATTATAACATGATATAATGTATGTTATTATATATGATATTAGAATTTTTAATATATAGTTAATTATTAACAGAATGGTCTTTAAAGGTAGCGTCCAAAAACGAACCAGAATCTCATACTTTACTGATTTTAAAGCAATATTATTAACCGGTTCCACTTTATATTAAGTGGCCTTAACTATATACTTACATCAAAAAATAAATACAATGCACTTACTGTGTTCATAATGTATTGCTGAATACTTCTGATGCTATTGAGGTGGGATACGGGTAGGGTAAAGGACAGGTTTGTTGGTATGGGTGGGTTTAAGGGTGGGTTAAGGTGTAAGGGATGGTCAACAGTGTGATTAAAGTGTAATTACAGAACTTAATTACAGATGTAATTACATGCAGGTATTTAATCAATCATAAGCCCAATGTAAAAACTTGTATTTACACGATAAGTACGTTGTAACAAATTATTAATTTATTAAAAAAGTACATATTAGTTAAGGTCATTTCATATAATATGGGACCGGTTAACCTAAATGCAAGTACATAAAAGAGATACACTCTAAGTTCGATTGATAGCATTTTGGTATTGACACAAACAAGAATTTGGTAAAAAAAAAAAAAAAATTAGTTTCTCTTGAAAAATAACCATGGTTTTATTATTAAAGTGTAATAACCATGTTTTTTTTTTTTGGTGCATTATTATTTGTACCAGCACATTTGACTATAAATACCATGTTTAAATTATGTCAGCACAGCAATAGCATGGTGAGTATGTGGTTACCATAGTTTAACAACAATAACAGTGTTTTATTTTAATTTTTTTAAATAAAATGAACCGGTGATTGTTATCGTGCTTTGAAATACTGAATGAAATAACCATATTTATGGCACATACTGAAAGTTTAATTTACACTTATTAGCAATTAGCAAAGTAATAGTTGTAATGTTTAAATTACTAAAGTAATAGTATTGTAGCAGACTATATCAGAGAAAGCAAATTCCAAGAGTTTTATTAAAGGTTTCAAACATGGTAAAAAGTGATCAGTTGAATTTACTTAAGAAAGTGAGTAAACCCGTTGCCTTAAAATTATTAAAGATATTAACTGTGCACAATTCTAAAAATTAAGTTAAGTCAACTTAACAGTTACAGTGTGTTTATTCACCTTTTAAAAATTAAGTAACTAATCACTTCTTATCATAAAGACAATTTTTTGTTCCCCTCTGTTTTTCCTCTTTCTTTGTTTCCATGTTATTCTTTCTTTCTTTCCGAAAGCGTTCTGATCTCGTGTCAGGCCATCCCTTCAATCTTGTAAGTGTATCTCTATGTGAAAAGCCTCCCTTAGCACTACCAGTGCCTCTAAATGTCTGTGTGTGTATATATATGTGTGTGTAACTAATAAATGTGTGAGTGGAGCTTTGCTTGCATGAGCTGCAGGCTTATCTGAAGTTTAGTTTGGTGTGTATGTGAGATAGAGAGGATATGTTAGGGAGCTGGCGGAGTGGCTCTGAGTGTTCTGAGATTTGCTTGCATGAGATTTTTTCTTATCTAAAGCTCGAGAGTGATGTCTTGTGTGGTTTGACGTTGCGCCGTTGCAGAGCTGTGGTTTAGTGCCATATTCGTGAGCTGATTGATATGTGTCACGTTGAGCTTTGTCAGTATGGTGTGCATGTGCCTTAACTGATGCTATACACTTTTACTGTGTTTTTAGCTTTAGTGTGTTTTTATTAAAGCGATAGTTTAACTCAAAAATGAACATTTGTTTTAAAAAATATAGTTGCCGTACATTTTACCTTTTAAAGTATATCTACATTAAGGGAATGTGTAAATGCAAAGAAAAATAAACCTAATTTAAAATGGAAAACAAAATTATTTTTATATTTTTCAACAAGTTTTATTTATATTTATATTATAAACTCACGATACTGAAATATAAAAAAAAACTAGACTTAATATTAATCAAAGTTATTTTGTTATTTTAGTTATTTTGATCTTACATTTAGTTATTTTGACCTTACATTTTTAAGTATATCTAAACTAAGTGAATTTGTAAAATGTACAGAAAAATAAACCTGATTTAAAATGGAAAACAGTTATTTTTATATTTCTAAAATTGTATACGTTTTATTTAATATTAGTTCTAGTTTTGCACTTAAACTCAAGATACTGAAAAAATTATATATATATATATATATATATATTAATATTAGACCTTTTTTGATGTTGTCTCTTTGTTTAAATGTGATATAAAGTTTTGTTTAAATAATGTTATTTTTGTTTGTTTGTTTTTTTGCTGTAAAAATGTTTAAATAATTATACAGTGCAAACCAAGACGAGACCGAAACACTGAAGAAAAACAACAGTATAGACATTTAAGTTTTATTTGATAGAAAAGTACATCCTGAATGCTTTAAAATTTCTTTTTGTGAGTTTCAACCACAAAAATGTCCAACTCAATGAACAACGACAGCTTGAATTTTGAGTTCAATTATTCCTTTAAATATGCATAAGCTCTAATGTGCGCAGTTTGTGCATACAATTGTCATTGTCAGTTTTCCAGATGCATGCAATAAAATTCATTCAATCAGCGTTGATGCTGAACTTTCACACAAACCGATCACCTTTACATGCACATTCGGAGCTCTTCGCAATGGCTCGCAATGAGAAGATCTGGGTCCCATTGTCCGTTCCAAGAGTAATGAAATCTCTGGCAGCGCGTTTGCGTCTGTGTTCGCACAGGGTCTCATATAAAAGCAGTGCAAGTGAAAACCCGCTGACAGCTCAGTGGGCGTCTGCTGTGATTGGATGAGACAGAAAGGGGGCGGAGGACTCGACTGTCCCTGTGTGACCGGCAGGAGTGTATTTGGATAGAGGTGTCTCCCGAAACGAGAACAGACGTGCCACCAAGAAATCCAGCCGTCTACATTACACACACCAGCCAATGCACTTCCTCAACTACTTCATATGGAGGCACATCAAAACTCTGTTTTATATCCCCCGCTGCGCGCTCATGCACATTTATATCATTCAACGCCGAGATGTTTTTTTGCTGGAACATTTATAGGTCAGGCAAGTCAGCATAAATGCATATAAACACCGCTATCAAATGTGTGCTGTTTTCACACAGCCGCTCTGTTATGTTGCCCAGTTAAACAGGCGCAGGCACAAACACATTATTAAACAACGTTATTAAACCACATTTCCCACAATCCCCTGTTTAGTGCTGGGATACTGGTTGTTCTTTTGAAAGGTGGGCTTTCCAATATCAACATGGTGTCCCAGACAGCATGCTAATAACTGTATGAATGCTCTTTTTTTATTCTTATTTCTGACCCCATCCGCTGCTTTTTCTTTTTTGTTTATTTCTCAGATGATATTGTGAATTAGTTTGTCTGGGGTCGTGGATATATACATGAATATACATATAAGAATATGGCACACTTTAATTTAGACATTGTATGCAGTGTTAGAATCTAATATATCCATCTATTGTTTTTTATGTAATTTTTGGGGTAAATATCAGCCTTAATTGGAAAGTTTTAAATATCTATACATCCTTAATCTACATACTTCTTTAGCCATATACTTCTATAATCTATTTTTACATTTTTATTCAGCCCTTTGTGTTCTTCAAGCTTTAACATTCCCACTTATTTGAAGAAATGTGTTTTATGTTACGTATAAGTCATAACTGCATCATAATTGCAAACCAGCAATTGGTCACTCACTCACTCACTCACTCACTCGCTCACTCACTCATTTGTTCACTTACTCCATAAATTCATGTATTCATAACTTATTTATGCACTCACTTCATTTGTTTCACTCCTTCATTTATTAATTTTTTAATTCTTTCCATCACATACTCCCTAATTTTCTTCACTTCATTCATTCATTCTTTCATTCATTCATTCAATCACCCACCCATCCACCCACTCACTTGTTCACTCACTCATTTACTTCATTCATTCATTGACTTCCTCACTCACTCCTTTGTTCACTCACTCCATTCATTTAATAATTACTTATTAATTCCCTCACTTAATTTGCTTCACTCCATTCATTCATTCATTCATTCATTCATTCATTCAATCACTCACCCGCTCACTTATTTGTTCACTTCATTCATTTATTCATTGTATTAATTCATTCACTTCATTCATTCATTCACTCACTCCTTCACAGTCACGCACTCATTTGTTCACTTCATTAATTCATTACTTAATAATTTGCACAGTTTATTCATTAATTCACTTACTCACACATTTGTTCGCTCATTTCATTCATTCATTACTTATTATTAATTCGCTCACTTTCATTCATACCTTCACTTACTCATTTGTTCAATTAATTCATTACTTATTCACGCATTTTATTCATTCATTCATTCACTTACTCAATCTCACTCACTCATTTGTTCACTTCATTCATTCAGTCATTCATTTTCTTTTCGGCTTAGTCCCTTTATTAATCAGGGGTCGCCACAGCGGAATGAACCGCCAACTTATCCAGCATGTTATTATGCAGCGGATGCCCTTCGAGCTGCAACCCAGCACTGGGAAACACCCATACACTCTTGCATTCACACACATACAGCCAATTTAGCTTATTCAATTCACCTATAGCGCATGTCTTTGGACTGTGGGGGAAAACTCCACACAGAAATGCCAACTGACCCAGCCGGGGCTCTAATCAGCAACCTTCTTGCTGTGAGGCGACAGCTCTACCCACTGCGCCACCGCTTCCTTCATTCATTCATTCATTCATTCATTCATTCATTCATTCACTCGCTGTTTCATTTGTTCACTCAAATATATCTATTTTTCTTTTTGACCAAAAACTGTATTTATACCCCAAATTTTAGTAACTGGTAGGGAAAAAAAACCATAAATTTACACAAAAAAAAGAATAAATAGAAAGCAAACCTCTTCAATTATATTCAATTTTAGTTCAGTATTTTTGTTACCAGTTTTTGACCGTTGAGCACCTCCTTTCACTAACTGTTTGTGGGGAAAGAAAATAAATAGTTACATCATTTAGTTCATTTAAGCATTCAACGAAAGTGTCTTGGACTGACAGATATTTTCTTCACCCCGCCCTCTTTCTGACACATTTTTGATACTAATTGCGTATTAAATGTATGTATCATATGTTTTCTTGTTATACAAACTTTTCATTGCTTTGCCAGACTTGCCCTTTTTACACACACTCATATGTAACAACCGGTCCGTCCATGGATGACAAGCTCTTGGCGGATAGGCAGGAAACCTACTCAACCTCAGACCGAGACTTTAATAAAGCTAATTAGCAGGGCCTAAACGTCACCTTTAAATATTATCCTCAATAAACCAGAACAGTCCTCTTTCACCCAGTGCCAGTCTGAAGAGACCTTTAAAGACCTTTTTTTTTCAGCAGGTTTCTTGTGAGGAGTTATTGAGTCTGTTTACTTTTATATTCATGATAAATTCAATCTTTAAACATTTTTTTTTTTTTGCATTTAGAGGTGATATGTACATATTTACATGCATGTAGTCATGGTGTAAAGGACACAGTGCTCACCTTGTAAAGCCTGCCCTGTGTTTGTTTTTAGAGCAATATTTTTTGTGCAACAGGAAGACACCTGTGTCCTTTTAGAGGACATTTATAAAAGAAACGTTTACGGCTAACTCCTTTAATTGTCTGGGGAAATGAATTGATTTACTTTTCATTAGATGAGGCCCTTGACCCGGCACTTTAGACGGCTGTAATGTCACTAATTATTTTGATGACTTCAGCATGATTGCATTTCCATGTGTCCACACGCACACACACACACACACACACACACACACACACACACACACACACACACACACAC
>CAIGQV010019029.1:12378851-12402012 GCA_903798115.1 Danio jaintianensis | reverse complement strand
TTTTTAGGGGTTTTCACCTTTTATTGAGATAGGATAGTGAAGGACAGACAGGAAAGTATTGTGAGCAGAGAGAGGAGAAGGATCGTCATAGGACCTCGAGCCGGGAATCGAACTCGGGTTGCCGTGAGCACTATGGTGTTATATGTCGGCGCACTTAAGCACTAGGCTATTGGCAACGGCATGTATCTGTAATATAAAAATATAATTATATATTTATAAATGGATCTCTGGGATAAATACTTGTAGATTAAATTCTATTAATTAAATCCCATGTTTTCAACCTTTTTAAACCTATTTTTATTAAAGAATAAAGTGTAAAAGCTTTTTTTTTTTTTTTTTTTTTTTTTTTTTTTTGCATGTTAGTCCATCAATTTTAGCTACCTTAAACATCCTTAGGGGATGGCGGTACGTCAGAAGAAAATAATTGGGTCAGACATAATTATTGTTTATTTTCGTTAAAATTACGTTGGGTATAATATGTATCTTAATTGTAATTTATTTTTGTTGGTCAATTATTTATCAAATAAATAAAAACGAATAAATGTGGGTGGAATGAAGTGTGTAAAAAACAAAGCCCGCTACCATGCATCTTCGGCCAGTTGTATTTTGTCACTTGAATTTGAGTTTGCTTCATATTTTGTCATCTACATAATCATATATTCTGTTTTTTTTTTAATTCAAAAACATTACTAAAGATGCATATGGTTCACTGAATTTCATTAAGCTTGCTTGTTTTATCATCTGCGATCTTCATATCAGTTTTTTTACTTTGATTTTATTATATAACTTCCCTATCACTGTGTATACATTCAACACCTACGTGTGAAGCCCTAACCACTGTTATCTCTCTCTGTCTTACCAAGCTTTCCAACTTAACCCAGTTCACTTTATGTATATCTTCACCTCTTTTCTCTCTTCTTTCCTCTGTGTTTTTCACTGGAATGCTTTCCACATCCCAGTCTGGCTTCAAGGTCAGTATATGCCTACTTTTCCCTCGCCTGCACTTCCTCACAACTGCAAATCAACTCCTTTAGCTTGTAACACAAAAGCTACGTGGCTCTTTAACAAGGCCTGCTCTGTAAATCATTTTAAGGATGGTTCAACCTGTGTTTCGGAAGAGAGGGGGTGAAGACTGTATCCGCTAGACAGGGGGAAAATAATTCAGCTCTTGATTGTGGTGTGGTGGTGCCCTTGGGCGATGCACTTAACCCCAATTTGCTCTTGTTGCCTCCATCACTCCCCTTGGACTTCCTTCTAAAGTTTCTATAGAAAAAAAAACTAAAATTGCTCTGACCCGAATTGATTAAAGGTTCAAAAGGAGGAATGAGGAAACCCGGGAAGGTCAAGCAGGCGCTAAACAGAAGAGCTAGTCTTATTATTAAAGTGACAATTCACCCAAAAATGAACATTCTGTCATGGTTTTACTAATTCTCTTTATTA
The DNA here is from genome assembly GCA_903798115.1 of Danio jaintianensis. Classification (NCBI taxonomy): domain Eukaryota; kingdom Metazoa; phylum Chordata; class Actinopteri; order Cypriniformes; family Danionidae; genus Danio; species Danio jaintianensis. The sequence continues at coordinate 12,400,572 of CAIGQV010019029.1, read as the reverse complement.
TTATTCTTTATTATTATTACTATGGATGATATTTTGTTATGTAAGTTTATTTTTTCTGATTTTTTCAAAGAATGTTGGTAACCAGTAGCCATTAACATTTATACACTCAAAAAATACTTATTAGTTGCAGTAGTAGTAGTAGTAGTTTATTTATATAGCACATTTTTTACAACACAGCGTTGCCCAAAGTGCTGAACACAATCAATACTAATTAAAATAACAAATCATACATAAGACAAACACCCTCAAAATTAAACAGACTCAAATGCTAAAGAACAAAGATGCAGTTTCAGAAGGTTTTTAAAAACAAGTAAAAGTTGAAGTGTGTCTAATCTGGGGTGGAAGCTTGTTTTAGCATTTTGAGGTGATAACAGTGAAAGCCCGATCCCCCTTACACAAGGCCTTTGGTACAGAAAGAAAAGACTGATCTGATGACCTTAATGACCTACCAGGATTATATACATGTAGGAGATCTGATAAATAAGGTGGTGCCAGACCATTTAAGGTTTTATAAACAAAAATTTATACTTTAAAAATCAATCCGGGACCTGACAGGCAGCCAGCCCGGAGAGAAAAGAACTGGGGATGTGTGTTCATGCTTACGAGTCCCTGTCAGAAGTCTTGCAGCCGCATTTTGGACTAATTGCAGTCTATTCAGGGCATTTTGACTGATACCCACACACAAAGAGTTGCAATGGTCAAGTCTCCCCGAAATAAAAGCATGTATCAAGGTCATTATTAAATACTACTAATTTAAAATGAGTTAAAACAACACAATTCTTAAGATTTTTTTCGGACAACTTAATTGTTTTATGTTTTATCCACTAAAGTTTTTGTAAAAATGATTAAGTTGACTTAATCTATTTGTGTTGTGACAACATGAACGAATTCTGTGGAATCCAGCATTTTTTACAGTGTAGTAGGTCTATGATGTTTTCCGACATTCTTCAAAATATCTTCTTTTGTGTTCAACAGAAGATAGAAACTCAAATAAGTTTGGAATGAGTAAGTAAATGATGATTGAATTTTCATTTTTTGGGGTGAACTACTAATTTAATGCATGCCAGCTTACCTGTGAGGTCTGCTGGAATGAAGAAAAGAGCGACTCACCAAAGCTTCTGCTGAGCGATAGGATGACAGATCGAAAGGACGTGGGCGAAGAACGAGGGGGAACCATTGCAGAACTTCTAATTGGAGCGTAAAGAATCTCCATCATTCATTTTTCCTCCGGAGTAGTGTTGAAAAGCTCGCCTGTTCTTGCCAATACGGCCCCGTCCTGGTACAGCCGGGATCCCGACACTCAGCTTGTTTGTTGTGGTTATTATTTGCATCTCTTTTTAGTTTGGTCTGGAACAGAGACTTGTCAGGCTGTTTTATTTTTTTACCCCGCTCTTGTTACTCCACTAGAAAACAAGCCAAATGTTACGGGAACGCTTGACAGAACTGTCATTCTCTCTCTCTTTTTTTCTGTGTGTGTGTTTCTCTCTCTCCCTTTAACATCCTTCTACTCCTTTTCTTTCTTTTTTGTTTTTTTGATTTATTCTCTGGAACTCAGAAACACAACAAACAGGGCCGGTTTGATTTCTCCCCCAGATGAAGGGGTGCAGCGTAATGAAAAGGAATCCGTGTCGCTCTGAAATGAATTTTCCCCAGTGTTGTGCGTTTGCTGCCAAGCTTCAGGGCCTCTTGATTTAGTCTACAAATGCTCGACAATAAATGTGATGCATGTCGCTCCCTGATGTATGAACGCTTCCTGTCTACTCTTTCTCTACTTCTGTTTTTTTTTTTCATTTCTGTACTTATCTGTTTCATTCTCTTTGTTTTAATTCTTTTTTCTTCATTCACGCATCAACCACTTTGTAGTCAAATTAAAATTAAACATACAGTGTTTTGCAATTACAATGCACACAGTGATACAATGCACTTATGTCAGTGTATTTTCATTAAACTCATATTTTAATACCTGCATGTATTTACAGCCATAATTCATTTCTGTTAATACATCTATAATTGGACTGTTGACTTTAACTTTAACCTTTAAAGGCACAGTGTGCAATTTTCGCAGCTAGAGGTTGCTTATACACTGCTCGTGATGACATAAGTAAAAAGCAGCGATGTTTATTATGCTAAATACATTTTAAGTTTCTGTTATAATGCTGCTCTGTGCAGTCTAATGAAATGTAATAAAACATATTAAAGTGACTTTGGTGTTCCCCAGTTTTCTAAAAAAAACTAACCGGAAATTGAGGGTGTGTGATGTTATTAGCATGCACTGTAAAACATGTTGGGTTCTATGCAATTCCTTAACATTGTCTCAACATAAAAAAAATCGATTAACATAACTTTTACTTTTACAACTTTAAATGTATTGAACATAAAACAATTAAGTTATTACAAAAACACTTAAGAATTGTGTTCTTTCAACTTATTTTAAGTAAGTAGTTTGAAAAAGCAGCAAAAGATTTCTCAAACAATATAATTTTTAATGAAAACAATCATACATATTATGTCTTAAACCAACCCTTAAATCTCCTGCCCTTCCTAACCTCAACTATATTCCTCCAAAATAGTAACAAAAGCATTATTACACAATAAGTGCATTGTATCAAAAATGTAATATAAATAAAATGAAGTGGGACTGCATAATATGATTACGACTGCATAATGCGAATACGTTTGCATACAATATTAGACTCTTTTTCTCTTCCACTTCTCCTCTGTTAGTGTAATTGAACAAATTCTGGAGTGGCAGAAGACTGTTTTTTTGGATTCTGTCTTTATATTCTTGGAGGCTCGTCTGCTGGTGTCGGTTCTTCCATCAGGTGAAGGCCATAATCACAATTCATTGGGTCTTATTCTTTTGAGAAAGGAAAGCGAATGTTTTATTAAAAGTTATTTTGAGGGCTTGCACATAGGCTCCGGGATGATTTTTTTATTTCGTTTTTCAGTATCATGACAGTACTAATGCGAATACGTTGGCATGCAATATTCGATTTTTTTAATCATGTATAGTACTTTTTCATTGGTGTTTCCTCTGTCTTCCACTTCTGCTCTCTGTTAGTGTAATTGAACTCATTCTGGAGTGGCAGAAGTCTGTTTTTTTGGACTATGTCTTTATATTTTTTTGGAGGCTGTTCTGCTCCGTCAGGTGAAGGCCACAATCCCGCACAGACAGGGAGGTCTGCTTCTCCAGGCCTGTCGTTGAGTGCATACGATCCGGCCGGCTCAGGGAACACCTCCGCAGGCCTGTTGTCTCTGTGTGCTTTCCAGTTAGCTTTGGCTGGCCAGGCCTCAGGGCCGACCGCATGATTAACTAGATTAGTCAAGGGCCGAGGGGATTCATCCACTTCACACAGGTTGGTACGTAAGAGACGTGGGGACACCCCGTCGTGCACCCGGCCACAAAACGTCCTCAGAAGCCAAAGTCTATTAGGCTCGAAAAGTTTGCGCTCGCCACAGACAGAGCTGTGAAAATGAGCCCCGCTATCAAGCAGCGGCTCCTGCCAGCTCTCCTCCACCTGCTGCTACAGTCTGCGGAAGAACCCACATTTCCTGGCTTTTATTAGTTCTGAGCTCACCAACATATCCAGAACGCCAGGAAGGAGATATCTTGCCAATATAAAGACACAATTGACATTAAAGGATGACTTGGAGATGGGATGAGGGATGGAGTAAACACGCACTCTCAAACAGACTTTGATGGCGTTCCACTCCGATCTCTGCTGGTCAAACAGGTTGTGGTTGTGATAAACAGAGAGGTTTTTATCCTCGCTTGACCTTTTTTTTGGTGTTTATCCTATCCTGGGCTGTTAGTGGGGGCAGAGTTCTGTCAGCGCAGTTGAAGAGAACTAGAAAAATGACATCAAAAAGTGGCTTGGATGAAAACATGGTGCGGTAACCATCTCCAGGCTTCAGCGTTTGCACGGCCCACTCATAAACGCGTGTTGGCTTCGTAACGCAAGACGCCTTTCTGTTTCTACCCAGAGCGGCGTGATGGATTTATTTCTTCGGCATCGATTTCCGTGCGCATTCATCTCAAAATCGCACCCAATTTTACCATTGGGTCTCGTTTTCTGTTATTAAGTGTCAGGTGCGATTGAACTTTGGAATAACGTTTGCTTTAATGCCTGCCGGGCCTCATTTCTCCCGTTAAGTGACCACAAAATGTAATTGTTTAGAAATGTTGGGTCGTATTCTTTTGAGAAAGAAAAGCGAATGTTTTATTGAAAGTCATTTTGAGGGCTTGCGCATGAGGATTGGGTTGTTTTTTTTGTTTTTCTGGTTTGACCTTTCAGTGTTGGTCGTTAAACTGTGTTTTGCCTCGTCATGGCTTTGGGACGTCAGCAAGTACTTGCTTAGTGCCTAGTTATTTGACTTTTTAAACTTTTTGTTTTTATGAGAGTATAATGGTACACATTTGTCTACCGAAAATTGTCAGGACAAGTCGTTTGGTTTGAATATGTACCGAATGTTATACTTTAGTTTAATACATCATTGTTGATTCCTACTGTAAATATAAATCTTTTAGTTTGTGCTGACTGCATTGATGGGTAATTAAAAGTCTGCTAGACACAAGTTTTGTTATGCCTATGTTTTACAAGAAACAAATTATAATCTTGCGAAATGTCAATTTTATTAGTAAATTAAAACAATAAATGTTGCTTTGATACACAGATCATTAAACATGCCTTATCTAAAACAGCAACATACTTGAATTGAATCATTCCTTTCTCCTTACTAGAAGTTATAGCACCAAAAAACAAACCAAAAAAGAATAAACATCTAATGTCACAATCGTTTAATTATCGTTTCAGTTATAGAAGGATGTCCGAAAAATGGCTTGTTAATGTCTTTAAACAGTACACTGTAAAAAGAAAATAGAAAGGAAATCTGTTACATTAATGGTAAAAAAAACAACTGAAATTTACTGTAAAAAAAACAAAACACAGTATCGATATTTTAGATTTTAGTAAATAAAATAAAAATAATGGTGTAGTTTGTTTTTTTGCTGATATTCCTGTTAATATACCAACCTATCAAAGTACTAATATCCATTTTATAGTCTTTGAATACACTAACAACCACTAAATGAAGATGGTGATGAGAAAGTCACATGATGAATCACAGTTGATCACAATCAGCTTTTTCCACAAGCTGATTACTCTATGTAAATACTAATATATGTATTTATTGATGACCAGCAAAGACTTAAACTTACACTTTGAAGTAGTTCACATCGTTTTCTGCTCATCATATTTTTACATTTTATTTACAATATCAGTATGGTTCTTAAATCTTGAACCCCCATACAGTATCTTTTCTCAGTCACATGATCTTCTGCCGTATCTATGCGGAAAAATAATAAAACCTGATAAGATTTCTGTCCTTGCCTTTTAATACATACATACAACTAGGTTTAACAGATGAAATACTCAATTACTTAACTCATATTTGATTTTATTTGAACTCATTCATTCATTCATTCATTTTCTTTTCGGCGTAGTACCTTTATTAATCTGGGGTCGCCACAGGGGAATGAACCGCCAACTTATCCAGCATTTGTTTCACGAAGCGGATGCCCTTCCAGCTGCAACCCATCACTGGGAAACATTCATACACACTCATTCCCACACAAGCACTACGGACAATTTTAGCTTACCTAATTCACCTATACCGCATGTCTTTGGACTGTGGGGGAAACCGGAGCACCCGGAGGAAACCCACGCGAACACGGGGAGAACATGCAAACTCCACACAGAAATGCCAACTGACCCAGCCGAGGCTCGAACCAGCGACCTTCTTGCTGTGAGGCGAACGTGCTACCCACTGCACCACCGCGTCGCCCTGATTATATTATATTATATTATATTATATTATATTATATTATATTATATTATATTATATTATATTATATTATATTATATTATATTATATTATACACAAGAACATGCAAACTCGACACAGAAATGCCAACTGACCCAGCCGAGGCTCGAACCAGCGATCTTCTTGCTGTGAGGCGACAGCGCTACCCACTGCACCACCGCGCATATTGAATTTGAACTATATTTGAACTATTTAGCCTTTTTTTTTCTTAAAAAAAATACTTCTGCTGATTACAAATTGAAATGTATAATCACTTCAATAAAAAAAAGTATTGTCCAGACCTCCTCTGGAAAGGAAATATAGACACCAGACCTCTTGGAAATGGTATTGAATACCATGGGACTAAATAAATTTATGTTAAAAAAGAGCATTTCTCTAAATATCTGCACTAAATAATGAATTGTAATGAAATTAATTTTAAAAAGGCAGAGCCACGATTTTAGTAAACCACTTGTTTTTCCTCCCACTTTCCACCAAATGTACTGAAACCTCGTTTTTTGTGTACCATTATACCCATAGTGTTTACTAGATGCTTTTCAAAGTCTTCATTATGCAGAAGTTTAGTACATCTTTATAGCCCAAAGTTCCCAGACTTTTGAACGTTTGCTCTCAAGCTCAAGACATCTTGAGAATTTCAAAGTGCTTTCAAGCTTTACCCTGTAAACATCGCCTGAAGCTGTCTCCTATATGAATTATTCATTTGAAGATCTGGACCAAAATAATGAATTACTATTTTTTGATCAAATTGCAGGGTTTGAGCTCTGTGGAGATAAGATTCATTAAAAAGCGTTTGGATTTGTTTTTACTTTCTCCAAAGCGCACACTTTTCACCTGCAAGTTCACCTCTCTTTTTTTGCGTTTTGATGTATAATTATTATTATTTTTTTTCCTCTAGATGACCTCAAAATTGTGCTGAATGATTATTTTCTTTCTGTCCCTCAGCACTGCAGTGTGTCATAGACCTGTTTACCTGTTTTTCAGGTTTTCCACTCGTGTTAATGTTGCTTTTCTCGTTGCCTGAAGCCAAACTGGCTCTCAAATGTATCGCGGTTTTCCTGGTATTGATAATATGGACTCTTACGCAACATATACAGCTTAGTGCAGAGAGGAGGAAGATGACAGGAGTTGCACATTTGATCCAGAGTTTTTATTTGGAGGAAAGGAAAATGTTGGAAATATTGAAATAAAGACACTTGCATAGTTGAGTTCACTATATGGCAATGTTTCTGTTTAGATGTTAACGGAAAAGTGAGGTGTTTTCTTCATGTGTCTTCTGGATTTAATTTAGTTTTATTTTACTTTGTACAAACCTGTTTAAAAGCTTCAGTCAATAGGGCTATTTTGCTGGTCAAAAGTCTAATGCTCACCAAATTAGAATTTATTTGGGGCAAAAAAGTAATATTTTGAAAAATTGTTTTTAATAAATGTACTTATTAATGTGATGGCAGAGCTTAATTGTAGGTATCATTACTCCAGCCTTCAGAAATCAAGAAATATTTATTTTTATTTATTTATTTGTGAAAACCACAGAACATTTTTTAGGATCTTTGATGAATACAAAAAGTTAATGCAGGCATTAATATTTGTATACGCTTATAATAAGCTTGTGTTAATGTTGCTTTTCTCATTGCCTGAAGCCAAACTGGCTCTCAAATGTATCGCGGTTTTCCTGGAAGTGATAATATGGACTCTTATGCAACATAAAGCTCAGTGCAGAGAGGAGGAAGATGACAGGAGTTGCGCATTTGATCCAGAGTTTTTATTTGGAGGAAAGGAAAATGTTGGAAATATTGAAATAAAGACGACACACTTGAACACTTGCATAGTTAAGTTCACTATATGGCAATGTTTCTATTTAGACGTTAACAGAAGAGTGAGATGTTTTCTTCCTGTGTCTCCTGAATTAGTTTTATTATTTTTATTATCTTTATTTTTACAAACCTGTTCAAAAGCTTTTGCAGTCAATAGGGCTATTTTGCTGGTCAAAAGTCTGTAATGCTCACCAAAGCTGCATTTATTTTGGTCAAAAAAATAATATTGTGAATTATTATTTTTAATAAATGTACTTATTAATGTGATGGCAGAGCTTAATTGTAGGCATCATTACTCCAGCCTTCAGAAATCGAGAAATATTTATTTGCAATATTTATTTATTTGTGAAAACCACAGTACTTTTTTTTTTTATCTTTGATGAATACAAAAGGTTAATACAGGGATTAATATTTGTATACATTTATACGTTTTTTTTATTTTATTTTTTATTAGAGGATTGCTTTAATTTGGATTCTGAGAAAAAAAAAAAGCTATCATACATGCATATATGTATATATATATATTACCATACCTACAGAAGACACAAAAAATGTAATTCAGTATAACAGTTGATTATATACCAGAAGCAAAGTCAGTCATATTTAGAATAAGAATCATTTAATGACATAATAAAAAAAGCTCTATTTAAGCACAACGGTGAAAAACCAAAATACTAAATGATTGCTGTTTTAGGTCTTTTAAAAAGCCCATTTGACATCAAGGTATTTTTTTTATCACAGACTGTAATAAGAAATTATATGACAAAAAGTCATGACAGGAAATGTTTTTGTTACTTTAACTTCTTTTAATAAATTAATTAGGTTTCCACTAATTGTTTTTAAGTTATACAACGCTTAACTTATTACTTTTAGTCTGTTTGAGAGATATAAATTGAGATTACTAGAAAAGTTCATTTTTAAAACGGCAAAAAAAAATTAAGGCAGCAAGACATTTTTTGTATATAACAATTTTGTGTATAAACTATATGAACATTTATCATTATCACTTAATATTTAAAATCCTAAGATGAACAGCTCAGAATAAGCATGTTTTATTTCTTAACTAGTACCTATGGAACGTTATTTAATCTATATTTTGACCAATTCATTCCACAAGTCATTAGACGCTTGTATTTAATTTGCTTTCAGTGTACAGTATATAAAATAAAATCGCATTTGTGATTTTTAATTTGCAATCAAACATCCTGTCTTCTGACCTGCAGTTTTGTGTTTAATGTTTCACCAAATACTGATATCACTATATATGGAATGCATTTAAGGGAATCAATATTTGATTTAATCTGACAGGATGGGCTAGATTACACTGTCATCATCATTTATATCCTTGCAGTAAAGCTCATTGGAAATATTGGCAAGCGTGTTCCTTTCAAAGCCTTCCTTTCAACACGGTTTACAAATCATTTTGTGTTACATACCTGCACCGTCGCATGCTTTTATCACAACACATCAACAAATACCAGAACGACTGGCGAATTACATCCGAATTAGATGTTGTAGTTTCTCTTTATTGTTGTCGATGTGTTTCCTCTGTGAACTTTGCAAAATGGGGTTACCTTTCCCATCACATCAGAGCTCAAATGGAGACATATAAACATATAATCAAAACCCTGAATAAAGGGCTGGCGCGCAATGCATAAAAACAGTCAGCTGCTTATTGCAAGTGTAGCGAAGCCAAGCAGATGGCTTGGCCTCTTCTGGAAACACCAAATAGGAACATTCCAGTATATTTATGACCTGTTACACAAACTCCCTTGAGCGCACACACACACACAAACTCTTTCTTTTTGCTTTGTTTTATGGACGTTATCTTCGAGATGGGCTTTTGACAGCACAGCACAATTTGCTCAATGCTTCCAGACTCGACGTGGGGTGCTTTTTATTACATTTTTTTTTTAAAATAGCAGTTACAACTTTCCAATGTGTTCATAAAACTGCTGTTGCTAAGTTGCTGAGCTTTGAGCTGTAATATTAGTTAACTATAGATTCCTGATTGTCTTTCTGAGAGCGTAATTGTCAGATGGTACTATTTAGTTGTGCAATTAGACCATTCATCTAACGCAGAACACCAGATCTAACTAATAAAACTAGAAAACGTGTTTATGTAACGGAGCCGAAAACATTGTTTAAATAAATAGTCCTGGTTTAAACGAATTGGTGAATCATTTGAATGAATCAATGAGTTGTTTGTGTAAATCAGCCAATTGTTTAAATAAATCAGCGAATCGTTTATTTAATCGCCGAATCGTTTATTTACAGGAACCATGCGAATGAACTGATTCACTCAAATGAATCTGATTTCCCAAATGCAACGTCTAAGAGGAGGACAAAGTTCACTGTGCTGTATAACGGGTGAAGATGCCATTTTGATAGCGGTTTTAATATGTTGACCTGTTAGTAGTATGGCGCTTTTAGTTATTTATTCACTAACAATAATGAAGGAAAAATTGGATGCATGTACAATGGATGTAGTAGTCGCAGTTGCTTTGTCAACATGACGCATGACACATTCTTTGGACTCAAATCTAAGAGACACAGATGTACAGTAAAGAGAGCAAAATAAATCCTTGGGAATGGTTTGGAAGCATATTTAACCCTTGTGCATTAATTTCAAAAACTGTAGAAAGAAGTTTGTTAACACTTTAACTGAGATTTCTGTACATTTAGCCTGATAACAACCAAACGCATACCGTCACTTTTTTATTAAACAACACAAAATAAGAAAATACAGTCTATAGATTAAGCAATTTTTATAGTCTGATAAGAAGCAACCTTAATCAGATTGTACATTGTCAAAATAAATCTAATAAATACAAATTTGTCAGTTTTAATATACAAAACTATGATATGCATCCAAGCATATCCATAAAATTATGATTGCATGATTTAAATACATTTGGCCTGCAGTGCTCAAACACCCCACACTCAATGGCTCCAGAATGCTCCACATGCTAAACCTTAAAACAAATGCAGGGAAATCTAACACATTTTACATTATTTAAAAATGACATTTTCAAATCCTAGCCCACAAAATGAAAGCCTATTAACAAAGAATGCATTATTTATTTATTTATTTTGTGCTTAAGTGAAGTTTGATCAACTAATTTTGAGATGAGCACATGATATGATTGATCGTGGCTGGTCTCTCATCTGCAATCATCGATAAACCAATCAGATTAAACGAAAATTAAAATAAATAGCCAATTCACGTTGCTTCCCTTATCTTCGTTTTTGAAGAATCCCCCCATCCACCCCATCTCATCTTTTTCCTCCTTTACCAGGGGGAGCTCTAGAGAACTACCTGATCTTGGACCCCCTTACATGCTAATTGACCAGGCGGGGGGGCTAAATTAACACCACTCTCAGGGTTTTCTCCCAGGACAGCATGCCAAACCTGCTATTAGTATTAAACAATATCTAAGTGTGAACTCTTGAAATGGCACTGGGATTTAATAGCCTATTAAGGTTTAAAAATAATAGTTCACACACAAATGAAAATTCTGCTGTTTTCTCACCCCCACTTGTTCCAAACAAACTATGAGTTACCTTCTTTTGCTGAACACCAACGATTTTAATGATACAATGCTCATAAACCTTGGACCAATTGGAGAGTAATTTTCCTTTCTTTTTTGGGTGAACTGTCTCTTAAATGACTTTCAATGGGGAAATGTTTGTCCTGATGGTCTGAAAAGTAACTGCTTCAGTTCTGGTCCAAAATAGACATATGAAATAAAATGAGAGTGAAATATTACAATTTCCATTAAAATACACATTTTTTGGCAAATGTGTGCTGCTTGCTTTAACAAAAAATTATCCCTAAAACTAAAATGAAAAGGAAAAAAAAAATTTCATAAACTTGCCCAAGTGATGATAGTATTTCATCACTGGGCTGCCCTTTTTTATCGAAGTTGCAAGCTGATGACTAGAGTTTTGTGGAAGTATCTGCAAACGGGAGCCAGAAAACTGCGGCTTTCCTCTGGAACATCAGCACAGAGACTCCACTGTGCTCAGGACAGCTCATCAGAAGAATGATCAGCTTCTAGTGGCGCTGCGGCTTGGCACGCTTTGGCCAAACCTTGTTCAGCGTCACCTTGCTTCAGCGAGCATGCTCTGAAAGCTCTCTTGATCTCTTTACACTGTTTTTTACTCCAAAAAGCCAACCGAATTGGGATGCAGGCACTCCGAGAAGCACCTTGGTGCTGTTTTCCTGGCAAATGAAGACGTGGCTTGTCATATCCCATAAGTCCCTATAATAGCTCTTCAATTACCTTGCCGTATTGTGTGTCTTGGGCAATGCTCTCTGGTGTCAGGGGGCCGAAGGAGGTCTTTCCAGAACACTGTGTTATTGCTCATTTAAAGACATTGGTGTTGGCATAGTCAGCATGACATCTGTTCTGCAGGGCAGAGGCGTATGGTTTTACTTTTTTGATCAAGTCAAGATGGTCTACGGTAACAGATCTCCGATGGTCGGCCACGTAAACGAGAAAAATCATTGGGAGCGGATGACTGTAGCATCTCGGCCTGTTTGGTACGACACTTCTCAGAAATGAAAACTACTCTTTTCATTTATCCATCCCTTCCTTTTTGGTAGTGCGTTGGGTTCCTGAGGGTTTCCACAAATGGAGGAGGGTGAAGGATAATGAGAAAAATCCCATAGCTCAAACACAAACATACTGCCTTTCATTTGGAGCACAGCTTGATCTGTGGAGATCAGTCCTGCTCCCTTTTGTTGTCATTTATAATAAGCTAGATCGCTTCAGGCTCCTCTCGTTGACCCCTTCTGTTTGTACTTGACTAAAAAAGCTGTTATTTTATTTTATTATATAATTTTTATAAATAAGGTAAAACAAATTGTGAAATAATCCATATTTTGCAGCAAAGCAATGCTAACTGTATAGAACATACTATTTGCTCTATTTTATTTAATTTTGAACCACTATTAAGGACCATTGTAAATGTACCCCACTTTATATTGCCACTACTAAAGAGCTTTTTAATATACTTTAAAACATTATAAAATTGTATTTTATTTAGATTTAAATAATCCATAGTCAACTACAAAATTTAATATTTTGATATGATACTTTGATATTTATTGATATACTGAGTAATACACACTCTAATCCATATTGACGATCCTTGGAAAAACAGAATGTAAAACATCATATATTATTTCGTCATGTGCACATTGTACATTCTGCATACTTTTTTGCAACTATAGTTGCTGAACATACCATTAGTTATCAAAGGGATTTGAACACACACAATCCTCTCTCCCCATGTTTCGTGTATCTACCCACCTCAATGTCCATCTGTGCATGTCTGATTGAAGTCTGTTGGTGTGTCCCTGCAGGCAGATGAAAGACCAAAGCAAGAAAGTTGCCAACCTGAAGCACAAAGAGCAGGTGGAGAAGAACAAGAACGCCCAGCTGATGGAAGAGGCCCGTAAGCGAGAGGATAACATCAATGAGAGTTCTCAACAGGTCAAGGTAAAAAGCGCACCTGGCATTTATTTACGCGATTCACTTGAGAACAGCATCCTATATATTGAGCGATGTTCTAATCTAAAAGCATTGGGACATTTGTAACTCTGCACTTGGGCTTGTGTGAGGTTGCCTCATTGAAATGCAGGATATAATAACCCTGTTTTCTGTAATAAATTTCAGGCAAAGGTTTTACACGCATAACCACTGAAATCTGACAAGAGCAGTGGCTGTTACAGTCTTAACATTGAAACTTAACCCATAATGAGGACCATCAACCTTTTTAAGAGGGGCAATTTCCACCCCACCCAAAAAAACACGAGTTAATCACAATAGCTCAAATCTTTGTGTGGCCTTTAAAGTTTTTCCTTTTGCGCTGCCTAGAAAATGTGTCTCTTCAGTGCGATCCATCTTTGGATTATATAAGTTTGTATGTCAGCTCCAGTTCCTCATTTGAGAATTGCTGGGATTCTTCTCAGGTAAGGAGCGATCTCATGTTTCCCTCATCCAGACCGCATTCACGCACATCCTGACCTCGTGTCCTCCTCTCTTTGTGAGCTTTGGATTTTCGGAAAAGAGAAAAGGAGAGGATAATTGAACGATGAAATGAGACACAGTTGTTCAGTGCAACCGCAGGACTATTTTTGAATTTATGGCTCTGCAATATTGTAGTAGAAACATCAACTTCGGTATCTAGGTATCAGGGTGTTTTGTTTGAGGAGATTTACGAATACAAACGACCTCATCTAAGCTGATGTAACTTTCATCATATTGACTATTTTAGCCCCAGCTTGACAGGATGGTGTTCTGTGGTGGTCCTTCCCACCCTTCCTGGAGTGAGGGTCCGCACAGAAAGCCAGAATCAGCAGTGAATGTCTGTGAGAATCTCCGCACAAAAAGTCCCCGTTTTTATGAAGGCGCTGTTTTTCCTCTCTGCCGTAGACCTCTGGACAACAATGCCACAGCGGCCCTCCCTTTGTTGTGGTTTTCGGTGTTTTTCCTGGCCGAGGGTTTGTTCTTTCGATCATTCTCCATTTTCACATTTTCCTTGTTCTGTGTCATGTGTTCTTTGTTTTCGTTCGAGTTCATATGCTTTATTTCTGACAGCAGGATTGATGTGCTATTGGACTTCGACCTGTGGTACCCGGCAACTGGAGCGTCAGTGTGTGTGTGTGCATGAGTACGTGTTGCGGTCAAAGAGAGCTCATTTATGACTTTAGGGCCCCAGCTTCCTCTGTGGGGTCACGTTGCCGCGAGCCCACATTGTGGCTTGCTCTCCCCTGTTCGAAGCACCCTGATGCGGCTGCATCACAGGCCTCGTCTGGAAACAGCCACATGCTTCTTCTTTCAGCCAAGACCATGAACCGCCACAGGCACGTCACAATCCAGCCTTGAGGCCCTAAGACTGTAGATTAGACCAACGCAGAGCTGATCTCCACACGCTATTGGACGCATCAGGCGTGTTTGGAAGGGAAACCGATTGTTGTTGATGATTTGGTATGGTTACGGTGGTCCCGCTCCAATTGGTCGGTCGGGGCGAGCTGAGAGAAAGGTTAGCCTAGGACAACATAGCGAATCTCTCTCTCAGCACAGCACTGACCCGGCACTAAAAATGGCTTTTTCAATCAATTACTAAGGTTTCCATTGGAGCCCTTAGGTGGGATGTGGGGTGGTCGGTCGTGGTTGAGCACCAAAGCTGCACAAACACATTCAGAATAGCAACTATTGACTTTGGAAAATGTTCGATGGTCAAAAAGCAAGAACTCTTGTTTCATTTTTTGAGATTTCTGCTCGTGGCATGGTGCTTCTGCCATATGAGTTGATTCAATCAGTCCTCTAATTAGTGGCGCTTTCTTAGGCAAGCATTACTGTAACTGTTATAATTAGCTACAACTACAAGAATGGGTGTGACAGAAAGTGTAAATTCATTTTGTTTCTACTTTACAGTAAAGATAAATTTTAATGCAGCTTAAATTTTACTCCAATTTGGTAATGAATGCAATTATTGTAAAGTCACTGAAAAGTCTGGTAACTCAGAATCAGAATCAGAAAGAGCTTTATTGCCAGGTATGTTTACACATACGAGGAATTTTTTTTCGTGACAGAGCTTCAACAGTGCAACAGATTTACAGAGACAGGACAAAAAACAGATAATAAATATATTTAAAAAATGAAAGTTGTAGTGAATGCAAATATACAAATTGACAAGTGTATGTACAGGAATATTACTATATACAACAGCAGCTGTTATGTGCAAATTAGCATGTAAAATATGTTGTTAAACAAGTGTTTATGTGTATAAAGAGTGTATAGCAAGTAGTGATGTACACTCTTTATACACAAACACTTATTTAACAACATATTTTACATGCTAATTTGCACATAACAGCTGCTGTTGTATATAGTAATATTCCTGTACATAAACTTGTCAATTTGTATATTTGCATATATATTTGCACTCTCAAACTCTGAGCCCGTTAACCATAGATGTTTATATGTGGATTCCTCATTTGTCTGCTTCAAAATTGTATCAACCAAGAATGATCAATGTTTTGTCAATCACATTCAAAATCATAAAGTTTTTCAAGATGCCACAACATGGCGCAACCTCTGGGTTGTAAAAACCCCCCCCCAGAGATTTAGGTTTAGATGGGTTATGTATAATAGCAGCCATTAATGATGCATCTATGCATACATATTCATGCTATAAATGACTTCCAAAAAACATAATAGCCACTCAGAACTCCTTATATAGCAATGTGCTGTTCAGTATATGCAATCTTTGAAGTGACTTTTTGATCAAAATGTCATTGTGTAGTTAATTAAGATTGGCTGTTAGTTTCCGTAGATTCAACAAATGGAGCACATACGCTGCATGTGCAGAGAATCGCAATGCATGAGGCAGGCTTTGATCAACGACCCTCAAGAGCGTGACTTTAACCTCTTCTGAATCATCCCTATCATTTTTCATTTATCTCTCTAGTCTGATAAAACAGGAGATGAGTTTTTATAGGCCTCCACATCTCTCCGGCATTAGAGACATTTTCCACCGGATACAGAGTTCCCAGACGTGCAATACGTGTTGGATCATCAAGCTGTACCCCACCTCCTCCCGCTGATCAAATATCATCAGCCTAAAGAAATCAAGACTTTCGCTGGGAAACTGAGAGGAGCAGGATGGAGAAAGACAGCAGGGGAGAAAAGATGACATTATAATGAAGCCCAGTAAATACCTGTTTTACTGCGTGGTTGAGTCTGTTCCCTTTTACTGCAGAGTTTCACTGTGAGTTCACTGCCAAATGCTCTGACTCCCAGCATGCCTTGTGACCAGAAGGTCTCTCTGTAGCCCAGTGTCCACCTTGACTGGCCTTCATCAAAGGTAGATAGGGCGGAAAGATTGAAAAAGGGAGTTGGAAGCAGAACAGCAAGGTCAAAGAATGGAAAAGGCACATCAAGTAAACATGTCTCTATCTAAAAAGGGTGATCATATTCTGCCAAATACTCATCAAAGCAAACTCAGCAAAGGGTTTCCCCCACAGGTGCAGTGTGTGTAGCCATTAGACTTATGCTGGAGCACCGCACATTACGAATGGCGGTTGTAAGCCATAGGTCTTCTGTTTATAAGTCTCCCGACCCCTTTTATGTTTGGCACATTGTGCTCTCGTGTGGTTGTAAACATCAGCACTCAAATGCAGAGAGCTTAGAGTGACACCTTTAGTGCGCAATTGTGGAACACTATTTTATAACATTGGCAAGTTAGGGATCATGCTGCTAAGTGTTCTTACAAGCACTGGTGGTCTTGTGATATTGCGTGTACGTTTTTGCATGCTTAAGAAAACCTCACAGCAGGCGATTCTGACATGTCTGACCAACAAGAAATGCTAATTAGCCTCAGTCACTGACTGATCTTTTTGACTTATCATTAACAAACACACTTATAAAGATTTATGTACCATGTACACATCTGAAAATATACAGCTTCTCATTGTTCTTTCACCTTGTGTTCACATTTGTAGACGAATGAAAAGATCTGACAGGTGATGGCGGCACAGTGGAGTTAATAAAGCCAAAGTGCTGCAGGCGAATCACAGGTTTATGGTCCTTTTTAAACACGCAGATATAAAAGAGTCAAACAGGAGCCTTTTATGACTCGCCGGCCTGCCGACGCTGCTTTTATTGAAAGGGAACATATTACAGTCCCTGGGGGGGAGGCCTTTTTTCATGCTAAATGTCATTTTTGCAACCTGCCATAACAGACTGGGTGCAGCACAACATGTAGGATCCATTAGGAAGCTACAGTTGGCCAAATTTTAACAAATGAGATTCAGTGAGATGGATAAGCAAACCATTACATTAGCTTGAGTTTGAATTGGTTGGGTTGGGTTGGTATGGGTTAGGTTTGTTTTGTTTATTTGTTTTGTGTTTTATTTTGTTGCTTGTTTTGTGGTTTGTTGCATTGTTCAATCCATTTTTTGGGGTTTGTTTAGGTTTGCTTGGTTCCAGCTGGGATGAGTGAGGTTAGGTTTATTTATTTATTTATTTATTTATTTATTTATTATTTTAGTTTTTTGTGTTAAGTTCGGTGTTGGCTTGCTTTGCTTTGGTTGGGTTTGTTTATTTGTTGGGTTGTATTTGGTTTGGTAGTTATTTTTTCTTTCAGTTTGGTTTCAGTTGGTAACATCTTTTGGACTGGTATTTGTTGTCTCTTGTTAAGTTTGGTTTAAGTTGACTTTGGCTAGGTTTGCTTGGGTCCAGGTGGGATTAGTTTGATTGGCTTTTTTCATTAGTTTTTTTGTTGTGTGCTTAGTTTGCTTTTGGTTTGCTTTGTTTGAGTTTGTGCTTACTTTGGCTGGATTTTGTTTTGATTTTTGGTTTTGGTTGAATTTTTTTTTTGTTGGGATGAGTTTGTTCAGTTGTTTTTTTGTTGTGCTATTGCTTTGGTTTTGGTTTGCTTTGATTGGATTTGTTGATTTGTTGGGTTATGTTTGGTTTGGTTTGTTTAGTTTGGTCTCAGTTGGTTGGGTTTCTTCTGTTTTTTGTTGTGTTTCTTCTGTTTTTTGTTGTGTTTTGTTTAGTTCGGCTTTGGTTGGTTGGGTTTGATTGGGTTTTATTTTGGTTGGATTTAGGCAGGCCTGTTTTTGTTTTTTGAACTCCTAAAAATCATAGACCAGCTTTAATCAGCTAAAACCAACAAGCCAGGCTATTTTATTAAAGCAGGGAACTGTTATATTTCTTGCTAATAGTTTGTGCTTGACCTAACAATGAGCTGTGCGTGTAGAGGAACCATCTTGGGATTAGATGTTACATTACTGTCTTGGGCAAATTAGCATTGGCAGCTCCAGGTTCAGATTTTTTCTTGAGGTCTCGGTGGACTGTTCTTGAATGTTCCAGTCTGTCTTCCAAAACCTCTGAAGACTGACGAAAGATCAAGCTCTAGCGGTAACACTGAGCAGAGGTGAAACAAAATTGCGGTAAAAATCTGCCCGACAAGGTCGTCATCACTAATGCGGTGGCGAGAGCCATTCTCAACACTCAGAGGGAAACGGAAAGAGAGAGAGGTGAAATGAGGCCGAGATGGAGGAATGAAAATAGTGCAGGAAGAAAAGCTAGAGGCACAGTGTACTTCACACATGAAAGGCTTGATTCTGCCACTCATCACCTCTTGAGCGCGAACAGGTCAGGAGGGAGCGAACAGACGCCAGTCTTGAGACTGACACTCCAAAGCAGCGGTGGAGAGGAGCTCTGCTAGACGAACAGCAACTTTCTCGAGCTGTTGTAGGTGTGCAACACTTCGATTTTCTTGTGTATGTTATAGATGGCGTGTTAACATGACTACTCAAATACTCAAAACAAACTAAATGCATTTTTCTCTGAAAGCTTTCCAATGCTTTATTTTGTCTTATTCACTGTCTTTTCAGAAAAGCTCTTGCCTGTGTCTGAAAACATGACATAGCAGTTGTTGAGTAATGAATGGTTGAAATCTTAACCATTAACATTACAGCAATAAGAAAGGAAATCCTGCCTTAAAATTAGAAGATATTACTGCTATTTTTGGCAAGGACACCATCTGATCGTTCTGCTGTGGAACGTGTATCCACAATAGATGGATACGATAAAGAATAGCCTGAGTGGAGCCTAATCATTTTTCATTTCTTTCAAAAAATTATTTTATTGTTTTTTTCATTTGTGTTTTTGAATACATTACTAGTGGTAATGCAACTACAATTTCAACCAAAATCCATTTTAATTCAATGCAGGGTAACATGAATAGCTAAAAAATGCAAAGGGGGGCTGATAAATCTGGCTTCAACTGTATGTGTCTGTCCACTTACTATCAGATTGATTAAAAAATAATCTTAACTCCAGATTTAAACAGTGCCACGGATTTTTAAATATTTAACTTGCAAATTAGACTGAAATACTTTTAAAAAGTCTTCTCTTTTCGCATTGCGTGTATTGAAACCCAAGTTGGCAAATACTTTGAGGGGTTTTCACTCTCTCCTTCTGCAAGTAGATAGGAGCTGAGCTTGCATGACTAAAAAACAACTGCCCCGGGGTGTTGCCCAGATCCAAAATGGCGGTCAAGTGAGCTGAGTCTCTTAAAACAAGTCTTTTCTTTCACAGAGCAGCACCATCTGATACCCATCAGCCCCATATGCAGCCCTCCACCCCTTCAATCAGCACAGAGCCTTGTTGTTTACACCCATCTTTGTTCTGGTACATCTCAAGTCTTTCTCCTCTTTTTTATGCTAAGTGTTTAGCCTCGGGCCGCATGGGACGTTCTTGCGCTCTCATTCTTGTGTTTTTGGGGATTTTTTTTTTTGGGGTCCACTGTCATGTGCATAAACTAGTGAGCTTTGAAACTAGCCCAGTGGCTTCCCTGCTGTGGGCAGAATTTCCCCGCAGAGATACTTTGATGATAATGATTTTATGCTTTGGGGAGCCTGGTTTATGACACGTTGTGCGCAGACACCCGCTATCGTTCAGTGCACGGTTAGAGCAGTGATCACAGGACTGCGAATTAAAGGTCAGCTTCCCAGAACCACAGGCGGAGGGTGGAGAGACAGACCTGAACGTCTAACACACCTGGACAGTTTTATTTTATTTGATTTTTTTCTGTAGCTCATCTTTTTTTGTACATAATCGGGTTCTGTGGTAAGAAAGGAGAAATTGAACTAAAATTGACCTTGTTATATTTAAAATTATGTAGTGTTATATTAGTATAATTTATATTAGTAATTTTGTAATGCGCATTTGAAATTTTAATACTGGTGGTGGATGAAGAGATTCCCCCAAAAATGTGTAAAGCGCTTTGAGTGTCCAGAAAAGCACTATATACATGTAAGGAATTATTATTATTATTATTATTATTATTATTATTATGTTGTTGTTGTTGTTGTTGTTGTTGTTTTTAATAAATGAAGATAAAAAAATAGTTTGACTTAATGTAAAATATAAAGTTTTTAGTCTAATATTTAGATTTTTTTGGCAACTGGATTCCAGTTATTAATGATCCATTTTATTTAAGTAATGGTAATATACTGTAACACTGTTCTCAAAAAAAGAAATCTACTATAGACTATAGAAATATGATTAAACAAAACAAAAAAATATGGGGTAAGTTGTGTCATTGTGTAATATATTAACAATTTACAATAGAAATACAGTTAATTACAATTAATTCCGCAAAAAATACAACTGCTGCATAATTACATTAAATTAGTTTTGCTTTTAATATCCATAATAGGTGACTTATGAACATTTTATTTTGATAATAATTTGATCTATTATTTTATAGAATATTGCAATATCTCTAAGGTAATCATGCCATTTTAGATTTATATCATATGTATAGTATGTAATTTTACTTTTATATTATTAATACACAGACACAGATTTAAGACTGATTCATTTTAATACAGAAATATGTCATAAAGATATTAATCATTTATAATGTTTTTTTATATAAATAACTTGAATGTTTTATTATGTTATATTATATTATATTAGTTTTGCTTTTAATATCAACAGTAGCTGACCTATGAATATTTTATTTTCATAATAATTTTATGTAGTATTTTATAGAGTGTTGCAATATCTAAACAAATGATTTAGATTTTTATGATGTGCGTAATGTTACTTTTATATTATATTATTAATACACAAGTTTAAGACTCATTTTAATACCGAAATGCGTCATAAAGGTATTCATAATTAATATATATTTTTTCAATTAAATATGTAAATAACTTGAATATTATATTATATTATATTATATTAGTTTTGCTTTCCATAATAACTGACTTGAATGATTTAGATTAAGCACATGGTATAATGCAATATAATGTAATGTAATATTCAAGTTATTTATATATTTAATAAAAAAACTGTTATAAATTATGAATACCTTTATGGGGTATTTCTGTATTAAAAATAAATCAGTCTAAAATTTGTGTAATATAAAAGTAACATTATGCACTATATATATATATATGTATATATATATATATGTATGTATGTATATAT
>CAIGQV010019029.1:12364081-12378751 GCA_903798115.1 Danio jaintianensis | reverse complement strand
ATATATATATATATATATATATATATATATATATAACATAAATAAATAAATTTTAGACTGATTTATTTTTAATACAGAAATACGCCATAAAGGTATTCATAATTTATAACAGTTTTTTTTATTAAATATATAAATAACTTGAATATTACATTACATTATATTACATTATACCATACATATAATTCCCAGTTGTAACCATTAGTATAATATATTCTTAAAGCATAATCATACATCATGTGCTATATTTAGAATGCTGTTTACCCTCTGTGTCATCTTACACACTACACCAACCACCATTTTGATGTAGACCCTACAGAAAACAGTCTTAAGATGACGAAGGCAGATGCAGAAATCTGGAGTTGGAAGTTGCCGGAAAGGGCTCGCTTCAAAGAAACACATCACAGGAGGTTATAGAAGAGAAGTAAACAGTGTTGGCAGTAACCGCAGCACCCAGAGGCTTGATATCCAGCTCTCTTGGGAGCGTTTCAAAGCCCTGTTTTGAGCTCGTCATGGAGGCTTAGATTTCTTTCTGCTTGTCACTCACATCAATTCCCTCCTCTCCTGGCCTTCTTGTTATTGATTGCGTTCACAAATTAACAGCACTCTAGTTTATTGTGGCCCACTTTCAGCTACTTCGCCTGAGATTTACTGAGTCTTTAAACAGCAGTGGATTCGTTGAACTCTTCACATATAGAGTTTGTTGTGTCTCTCGACTCTCAAACCCTAGTTTGGCAAAACAGGCAAAGCAGGCTAAAATATGCAGTTGAAGTCAGAAATATTAGCCCTCCTGAATTATTAGCTCCCCTGTATAAACAGTACAATGGAGAGAAGATTTTTTCAACACGTTTCTAAACATAATAGTTTTAATAACTCATTTCTAATTTCTAATTTCTTTTATCTTTGCCATGATGACAGTACATTTGACTAGATATTTTTCAAGATACTAGTATTCAGCTTAAAGTACAATGTAAAGGCTTAACTAGGTTAATTAGGCAAGTTAGGGTAAATCATTAGGCAAGTCATTGTATAACAGTGTTTTGTTCTATAGACAATCGAAAAAATATATTGCTTAAGGGGGCTAATAATATTGACCTTAAATGGTTTTCAAAATATTAAAAACTGCTTTTATTCTAGCCGAAATAAAGCAAATAAGACTTTCTCCAGAAGAAAAAATATTATCGGAAATACTGTGAAAAATTCCTTGCTCTGTTAAACATCCTTTGGGAAATATTTAAAATAATAATACATTTGAACCGTATATATTTTTTCAAACACTTTCATTTTTTTCTTTTTTTTTTTGTCTAATGTAAAGAAAACTAAAATACACTTTAATAAGTGTTTATTTTGCCACATTTGATCAGTTTGGGTCTGTACTGTAGATTTAGATTTTAATACATATTTTTAAATGCAGTTTTTTTTTTTTTTTTTTTTTGCCTAATTATATATATTTTATTCTAGAAAACAAATGAGTTTTTTCTGGCTTTTTATTTATTATTTATTAATTAATTATTTATAAAAAAAAATTCTCAATTATTTATTATTTAGTATATAATAAAAACCAATACCCAAAATCCCCTCTGTAAAAGCAACTATAATATTTCCAAAAATAATATAAAACCTGACTCCATCCATTGTTCAGATTTTTGTGCTTCAAATTAACAAACATTTATTCAAAGAACGCCTCATTTGCATATCTAAACAAAACATTTTAGAACATTATTAATGTAATAATTTTTTTTTTTACAGACGGATATGTTCATGTATAAGTTGTCTGATTATATACATTTTATTCTTTAAAAAAAATAATCAGCTAATTTTCTGGCTTTTATGCAATATTTCATGAATTATTTATTATTTAATATATAATAAAAAGTGATACCCAAAATCCCCTCTGTAAAAGCAATGGCTATAATATGTCCAAAAAGTATTTTAAATCTGACTCCATCCGTTGTTCAGGTATTTGTGCTGCAAATTAACAAACATTTATTCAAAGAATGCCTCATTTGCATATCTAAACAGAACATTTTAGATCATACTTAATGTAATAAATCAGCTGGGCAAGCATGATGACAAGCATTAATAATTTTTATTTTATTGTTTGACCTTTTTCCCTTCAGAGGAGTTTTTGAACTCAAAGCAGGATCAGGAGCTGGGCATCAGATGGTGTGGTTTTAGGAGAATCACATCCGCATGTTCTCATTTCTTTAATAGACTTTCAAGCTCTTTTTATTGGGCCTGTTTGTTGTTTGATGTTACCGAGCTTTTGGCCCGTCTTTTACGCTTTCCTCCGCCAGGAAGTACGGACACCTGCTGCTCCTTTCCGGTTCTTTCATAAAGGTTTGTGATTCCTCGCTGTCGCACCCTCAACAGTATTGAAAAATCCTCCCACGGGGAAAATGATATCTGTTTTAAGGGATGTCACTTTAGTTGTGTCTTATTTTACACTTTTAGTTGAGGTCATGTGAGGTCTAATGAACTGCTGAAACCTCTCGAGTCTGTGCTTTTTTATGCTAATATTTCTTAATGTATTTATTCGATTTTTTTGTTGTTTACAATAACTTAGCCTTCCATTTCAAATGTTTGTAATTTTTGTACTTTTATTTTAATTAATTGCAACATTTCTAGTTTGTTTTCTCATTGTTAGATTTTTTTAGACATTTATAAAAATACTTCAGCTTTATTTCTATCAGCAAAAACAATTCTTAATATTTTTCTAACACTGTGGACTTTAACTTCGGAAACCATTCGAGTATGTGCTATTTTAATACATTTTAAAATGATATTTTAGTATTTATTCATGTTTAGAATTTACTTTAATATTCAGATTTCTGTGTTCATTGCAACTTTTGTTTTTCATTCTATATTTGTTACTTCATCATTTATTTTTGTTTAGATTATTTGTAGTTAATTTTTGGTATATTTTGTTACTTTTTTTAGCATTTTGTATAACATACATTTTGGGGCGACACGGTGGCTCAGTGATTAGCACTGTCGCCTCACAGCAAGAAGGTCGCTGGTTCGAGTCCCGGCTGAGGCAGTTGGCATTTCTGTGTGGAGTTTGCATGTTCTCCCCGTGTTTGCATGGGTTTCCTCTGGGTGCTCCGATTTCCCCCACAGTCCAAAGACATGCGGTATAGGTGAATTGAATAAACTAAATTGTCCGTAGTGTATGTGTGTGAATGACTGTGTGTGGGTGTTTCCCAGTTCTGGGTTGCAGCTGGAAGGGCATCCGCTGAATAAAACATATGCTGGATAAGTTGGCGGTTCATTCTGCTGTGACAACCCCTAATGAATAAAGGGACTTAGCCGAAGGAAAATGAATGAATGAATGAATGAATGAATTACATACGTTTTAGTAATTTTAACTGATTTTGGTTGGTTATCAAGGCAAATGTTCACATTTGTTTTTTTCTCAATTTCGAATAATTATTTTTAGACAAGTTTCATTGAACTGTTTTTTTTTTCTGGTCTGATATTTTTCAACCAGTTGATACCTTTCACCCTAAAGAACTAATAAAATCTCTTGAGTCTGTGCTATTTTTTTATGTTCATATATACCATTTATTATTTTATTATTTTTGATTATCATGTACATGTACAAGTTTTATTACTCATTGAGATTGTTTTATTTAATTTAATAATTTTAGTAATTCTATTTCCGTTTCCAATCTAACCATTTTTACAGCATTTAGTTTTCTTATCGTTACTTAATTCACAGTTCTAATAATTTCAGTGCTCACACATATTTCAGGAAACATTGCATTGTCTTTATCCGATTCTGATTATCTTTTTAAAACTTTTCCATCCAACATTTCACTTTTGGCTTTATTTCCTGACCTAATCTCCTCACCCTGAAAAACTCAACTCGGTGTCTTTCTCCTTAACATCCCGAGACAGCGCAGTGACATTGCGAACACATTTTTCATCCCATTTCCATCCAAAAAGAGAAGCCACAAATGGCAAGAAAATGACCTCTCGTTGAATCTCAGTCAATTATTGGTGTTTCACAGACTATATTATACAGCTGCAAGTCATTCTGATCTGTGCTTTTGTTCTTCAGCTCATCACCTAATTGCTTTTTGCTCATCGCGGATAAAAAAAAACTGGGCAAATTCCACGCGAAAACCCCACCCGAGCCTGGACGGTCCCTACGGTACAGCATGTGGCTTTGATTTGTTGCTTCCCTGAGGTGTCTCCTTCTATCATCTGTGTGGTTTTGGCACCAAAAGCATTACCGTAATGAGATATTGACCGAGCAAAAAGGATTACTGTCGCTTTAAATCAAACCAAAGTGATTGCGGTCTGCCTGCAAGAGGAAAGTGCAAGCTAAATACGGTCAAAATAAGATAGAAGAGCAAGGTTTTTTTTCTACCGCACACTGTGATCTGTACCCCCGTCGCCCTCCTCGAGTCCTGAACTTCCTGTAATTGCTGACCTCGGTTGCAGAAAAAGAAAAAAAAAAATCCTGCCGATTGGACAGATGCATTTGGTTATCGATGTTGTCTCTCATCGCAGGAATTTGTGGCGCAGGAGTCCAGATGAAAATCATGAAAACGTCGTTCTCGGATGGTGCGCATCAGAGCTCGTGCTGAGTGATTGACTGTTGATTCGTTGTGTTGGAAGGGATTTTTTGGAAGAGATTGAAAATGATTGTAATTAGATTTGGAAGATTTAAGTCGAGGCTCAGTTTTATGAGCAAACCAACTGTGTGTCATTTGTGGCTAATTGTGAATGCATGGGGGAAAAAAGGAAATGAGTTATGTTAACGTGGATAAAAATGGCAGTCAAAAGCATGCAAATATCAAAGTAATATAATATAAAAAGTTATTAGAATAAAGCTAAAAGTTAAATTATTCACTTCACATAAACATAAGATAAAATAATAATAATAATAATAATAATAATAATGATTATTATTATTATTATCATTATTGTTATAAAATGTATTATTATTATTATTATTATTAGTATCATTATTGTTATAAAAGGTATTATTATTATTAATTATTTTTTATTATTATTATTATTACCATTAGTAGTAGTAGTAATTACTATTAATAATATTAATAATAATTATTTTATTATTATTATTATTATTATTATTGTTGTTGTTGTTGTTGTTATTATTTTATTATTATTATCATTGTTATAAAATGTATTATTATTATTATTATTATTATTATTATTATTATATATATGTTTTTTATTATTACCATTAGTAGTAGTAGTATGCCAGCATGCATAATAATTCATTACTATTAATAATATTATTTTTATTTTATAATTTTATAAAATACATATTATTTTTAGATATATAATAACTATTAATACATATAGAATATTAATAATAATAATAATAATATTCTTTTTTATTATTATTATCATTATTGTTATACATTTATTATTATTATTATTATTATTATTATTATTATTATTATTATTATAATACATTCATTATTATTATTATTATTATTATTATTATTATAAATTTATTATTATTATAAATTTATTATTATTTTATTATAATTATTATTATTTTTATTATTACCAGTATTAGTATGCCAGCATGCTTAATAATTAATTACTATTAATAATATTAATTATTTCATTCATTCATTCACTTTTTTTTCGGCTTAGTCCCTTTATTAATCTGGGGTCGCCACAGCGGAATGAACCGCCAACTTATCCAGCATATGTTTTATGCAGCGAATGCCCTTCCAGCTGCAACCCATCACTGGGAAACACCCATTCGTACTCATTCATACATATACACTACGGACAATTCAGCTTACCCAATTCACCTAGAGCGCATGTCTTTGGACTTGTGGGGGAAACTGGAGCACCCGGAGGACATCCACGCGAACACGGAGGGAACATGCAAACTCTCATGCATACAATTATTTACATTATTGTTATAACTTAATTTTTTTTACCTTTGAATATTATTAGATTTTAGATTAGATTTAAGCAATTCTGTATTAATTACACATCCCTCAAATATAATATATATTTACTACACTTTAAACAGAATGACGCTACGGTTCAATTTACTACGAAATGCATGAAAAAAGTCTCCCAAAGGCATAAATGTAAAATCTAAATCAGCCACGGTCAGTTTTGTATGCTGGCGTCTTTTGTAAACAGCCAAAAAACAGATTTTTTTTCTCTCTCTCAGAATTGTCTGCAGCAGGGCGACAGATACATCTGTGTACCTTCACATTCACAAAGCAGGAATTTTGCGGTGCGGCTTTCCACATGAAAAACGCCGGCTGTGATCATCCGCGTCTGGGATTGTGTGCATCAGACCTCTGTCTTCATATTGAAGGCTGATGCTTTTTAGCTGGAAGGCAGTTTCTCAGCATGGAGGCCATTACCACTGCAGAGCTCCATTTGTATGAATGGCAGTTTGTGTGTGTGTGTATGCGTGTGTGTTTTGTGTACGTCAGAGCGCATGTTTGTAGAGGTCTGCACTAAGTGCCTCGGGCCTGCCAAACGAGTCAGGACTTTTTGTAGCCGATTTTTGAAATGCGGGGGGAAAATGAAATGTGAATGTTCCTTGAAATGGAGCGGCGTAATGAACTCAAGACCGTTCCCATATTCAGCAGCGCTCTGGCGTTTCTCCACGTATCCCACAATGCCTATTCATTTGAGTCCCTAACCATTGCGTTCTTTTACTCTCTAGCACACATTCAATCTCGCTTTTTTTTTTGCGCTGTCCGTCATTTCCTTCCCCCCCCTCCTCTGTTTTTCCAATTTTTCCACATGCAATCAGTCGCAGGCGTTCATGATAACTAAGGCTTTGACCTCCGAATTCAGCTTGAAGTGGTGTGATTTCTCAGTTGTGGATCTGAGTCATCCCAGAAACAGACTGTAGATGAGTCACGTCCTTCAGATGGACAGCTCGGGTTGCCCTCATTTAAACCGCAGTCCAATAATTCACAATGTTTATACCTCGCGTGCTGTGAACAGACTGCAACTTGCTTTCTCAGAGCAACCTGCTGCTTACACTTGTTAGGTTAATTTGATTCAGATTTTTTTAGAAGCAAATTGGCCAATTCACATTTCCAAAATTGAATATAATTTTTCACATAAACCCCCCCCCCCCGGAAAGATTGTCTAATTTTAAAATATAAAGTAAAAATGTAAAGTAATGATTTTACTACAGCTTTGTGAGAATATGCTGCAAAAAAAGTAAAAAAAAACTAAACAAAACAATATATAGACTGAATAAAAATGCAAAATCGCTTTCTGCCAGTAGGTGGCACTTATGTGAGGAATTATTATGCAATATTATTATGCATATTATTATGAGGAAATAATGTGTTGCACAGAGATAGTTTAAAGAGAAAATACACTTCTGAGTTTTTCCACTCTGGTTTTTCAAAAACAATCGAATAATCCACATGTAAGATGAAATCACAATTATAGATGCACACTTATATTGAAAGAAGCCTATGTATTGTACATTAAATATGCAGCATTCAACATCTGAAGTGGATCAAAAGTAAAACTACTTCATCTAAAACTAATATGAAACTTCATTTAAAACTACTTCATCAAAATAGTACAATTATTAAACAATACCTATTCTTGTCTTAGGACAATTATGATTACAAAAAATGGATCCGTTTCAAATGTTGACTATTGTACATTTTTACTTCAACGTTAGCTTTTCACTGATAAAGTAAACAAATATCCTGCTTCTGAAGTTTTTTTTTTTTTTTAATGTAAATCTCTAAACATGAGCTATAATGACAACTGTCCAAACACAAAAGTCAAAATGAATAAATATATAAAATATCTTTAGGTTATCATCAGCTTGTTGCATGTTAAAAAATTTTTTTTTTTCTTCTCAGGACTCTTTGCAACTGAAAGACGATCGCATCGAGGAGCTGGAGGAGGCTTTGCGTGAGAGCGTTCAAATCACTGCTGAGAGAGAAATGGTGCTGGCACAGGAGGAATCCGCTCGTGCAAACGCTGAGAAACAGGTGAGAAATGCCACTGCAACCACCGATGAAGCTTTAGGGCCATAAATATGCAATTACACTCCCTTGTAAATCTCAGATGTCATTTACATCTGTTATATCTTTTAGGATGCTGCATATTGCATAATGTTTTACATTAAGATTAGTTTTTATTTAATATCGCATACATTGTTCTTCAAGTAAAGAAAATAGTCATTTATTCAGTAGTTGAGATTTCTATTACCTTTATTTTTTATAATATAATATAATGTAATGTAATGTAATGTAATGTAATATCATATTTATTTTTTTTATTTTTATATTTATTATTTATTATAATATATTTTTTTACATTTTATATTTTCTTCTTAATTAAAACCTTTGCAGCTTTGGCAGTATTGAGACTTTCACTATTATCATCTATATCCAGATAACTTTTTATGTAAAATAAACCCTCATGTTTTACCTGATAACCTTATCTTACCGTATTTCTAAAGCGCAGTCATGCACTGTGCACCACTGAGTGCACCACTTCATTGCAATGCTATCCGAACCCTACAGCCATCTTTCCATTGTGGAAATGTTCACTTCCTCTTCCTCCCAGTCAAACATCCTCCCCAGTGTTTACACAGAACTGTATATGCACATCCACGCAAGGCTAGCATCTCCCGGGCTCAGCTGTAATGGCTTTTGCTTGGCGAACAGTATCAGTCCCACTAAAAAGCCTCCTTCACAAGGCTCAGGAGCCAGTCAAAAGCCAGCTTGTCACCGCATATCACTACACCAGCATGCAGAGCCGTGCCAACCATCCAGATCCATGCCAACCGTGCCAGTGGCTAACATTCATGTGGCACGCATGGGTTACATGTTTGTGTCTGCAGTCAGTCTTCATTTGGAAAATAAATAAGCTTTGCGTGGCATGCTAACTTTGGTTCAATTCAGTTCAGCCACATAGAATGTGAATATGAGAAGCATCTCGTGTCTGGACGACAAATGTTGACCTTTCTTTCTTGGCAGTTGTAAAAAAAAAAAAAAAAGTGGAATTTTTGAGGTGGACGAGTGAACTATGTGACCCAAGACTATAAAACCATTCTTAAGTGTCGATTGTTGGGAGTTTATATTTATACTCCACATAAAATTTGATTAAATAAGCTTTACATCGATGTATACATTGTCAGGATAGGACAATATTTAGCCGAGATACAACTATTTGAATCTGATATCTTAAAAAATAGAGAAATCTATTATTTTGACCCCAATATATAGTTTTGCAACATAAGGTTTTTTTTAACATAATAGGTTTTGTGGTCCAGGGTCACATATCTGGGCAAATTAAACCACTTAAAGGGATAGTTCACCCAAAGATGAACTCAGCCTCGTATTGTTTCAAGCCCATAAAACCTTGGTTGATCTGTCAATGAAAAATTAGGATATTTTTAATAAAACCTGACAGGTTTTTTACTCTCTGTTTGAAAGTACAAAATTTACTAAAATTTTCTAAAGAGTGCATAAAATCAATGTAAAATTAACCCACCAACCAGTTTAATCCAAGATATGTTTACTTTATATGATAATAGCCTTCTATCTCTTAACAAGACTTCATTCTCTTTATGCTTTTGACACAAATATGAGACAGTGTTTCAAAGATAAACCAAAGTTTTATGGGTTTGTATTGATATGATGATAAGTGAGTTTTCATGTTTGAATGAACCATCCCTTCTACTCCAAAGTAAAATGTTTTTTGAGCCATCCTGCTTCTAAAGAATGACAGAATGTGAGAACATGAACATGAACATGGAAATGGATTGAATTGACTAATGAACTGCCAGTAATTTGATGTTTTTTGATTTAGAGATTCTGGAATTCTGTTTCCAGCCCAGTTGACCCCATTTTTAGGCAGATAAACTGCCAGTAAATTGGTATTTTATGATTGGAGGTGCTTGGATCCTGTTTCCAGGTCATTCTGGTCCAATTTAGTCCAATTTCAAGGCACCAAGTCAGATTGCACCACAGTCCAGCTGTCTGTGCAGCCTCGGGGATTGCATCAAACACCTGTAACTTTCTCAGAATGAGTCCTCCGTGAACTGGACGGTTCAACACAAGCAGCTACTCAGGCTTTGAACCCAGAGCAGCTGCCAAAACCTTACTTGCCCTTGTACCTGAAAATCCTTGAACTTTCCCCACTCCATTCTCGCTCTCTGTGCATCTTACTTGGCTCTTCCGGACTTTCTGCTTCATTTTTAAACCCTTAATGGTTTGTTCTACCTTCTGTGGATCCTGGCGCTCTGCCGTTTCTTCCCTCCATTTTTTATTTTCTAGAGATTTCGCATGGCTGGCTGAGTGTTGTCCCAGTGCGCGTTGCAGTCTCAGGAACGTATTGTGGCCTAGAGTTTCTTCACCGCCGGGTGGACCTCCCCTTCAATCCCCGGAGGTTAATTAGAGCCGGGGGCTGCGGTGGAAGCCAACGCTGCTGCTAAGCCTGGCCAGCCCCTTCATTTGGGCTCAGAAGGAAAAGGAAATGGGGACAGTACAAGTGCCACCCTCTGGAGCCAGTCTTCATGCTCATTACCGACATCCCAGCCGCATCAAGTCTCACTGCATGCACTCCGGATATCAGCCATCAGGGGTTCTTCCCCACCCTGGCACCTGTTATATAAGAAAGAACTCCGGGTTACATATTTTGGAAGTTATGTGCTATACAATTGGGGTGAAAAAAAAAAAAGATGGCGTCTTGCCTCGCTGGCAATTGGCAGACATGTTTTTTTTAAATGCGTAATTTGTGGTTCTGCATTAAACCATGCAAAATCTAATTAGCCTCGCACATGGACACATTTCTACACACTCGCACAGAGCGTCTCCTGTGCTATTTAATTACCAAGTCAGCATTTCTACACCACACCCTCTGTTGTGCCAATCATATGCAGGCATTTTGTCTTCAGCTCTGTGTTTAATTTCCTCCAATAGCTGTTCGCCTCATTGTTCGCATTGTGCAGAGCACATGTTGGGCTGAGCGCAGTGCCTGTACAAATTGCTGTCAGTATGTTGGTCTTAAATGTATGGAGACGGGGGCGACTGCTCTTTGTTACACTGACATGAAAGTGAACCTCTGGCCAAAAATGAGGCAGTTCTTTACCGTCAAGCCATGTGCGTCTGTTGAGCTCATTTTTAAAGCTCTTTGTGTGTGTGCTTGTTTAATTTGAGCACATGGGAGAGCTATAAGTTGTTTGTTAAGTTCATGCAGGTAATGCCATTTGGAAATATGAATCCAAACATGTGTTCCTGTGAGTACCAGATGAAGTCTGAAAGATTTCTGAAAATTACGTAGGGCGGTGTGAACATACTGAGAATGCTGGTATTCTTTATTATTTTGCAATTACCGCTAAGGTTGTGTTCACATTAGGCATATGTGGTTTGATTAAAATGAACTCTGGTGCAGATTTTTTTGTAATCAGGGTTTGTTTGAGTGCTGGCATCCTGAACCTTATTGAAACCTGAAGGAAATACAAAAGATAGGTCTCTGCCCGCTTCCAAACAAACTCTGGTGCAGTTCACCTGAAATATGAATGCAAGATGGACAAAAAACATTGAAGTGAGACAAAAATGGGACAGGTGTTGGAATATCTAGCCAATTCCATGCGTGTTCAATAAAAAAAGGTCAGGAGAGTATTTTCTTCAATGCCAAAAATATCAGTAATTTATTAGATACAAATGAATAATTCGATAAGTATTTAATATAATAATACTCCAGTATTTATGCACAACTGATCTTAAAAGGTGGAGTTTTGGTGAATTTCGTCACTTGTCAATCATTCTGCAGTCCTTTGGCGGTCGCACCCAAACATACACCCTCTTTCTGCAACCCTTCTCTGCATACCAGAACTGAACAGTTAAATGCATATGTTTTGAGGTCCGATTGACCCCAATATAATTTCCATCTATAGTAAACCTTGCGGACATTCAGCTCTTGGAGACTTTAGGCGCATTTCACTTACCTGCTCCACAGGAAGCCTTAAACAAGAAGTGAAAGTAATTTTTGTTGTCAGCTGCGTCTCCTTGTGCAAACATGCTTAATTAGCCAATCACACTTAGAGAAGAAGTTTGGTTAATCTATCTCTAGGCAATACATATATTTAATAAAAGTAAAAGAGACATAAAAGCAATAAAAATTAATTCCTTTTTCCCCAACACAGGATGTAACCAAAAAAAAAAAACAGAATGTTCCAGAGTACCTGTTTTTTCTTATCATAGTCACAAAGTTGCCTATTAGAGTTCAATACAGATGCAATCACCGTATGTTCTTGCAGCAGATCTTTGTTCATATGTACAACTATTTTACTCATATCATAAGCTTGTCATGATATATCTTGATTAAAAAAACTTTACACATAACCACATGTTAGGGATGCACCGATTCAATTTTTTTAACCCATACATAACATATAACTATTTACATTTTAACTGATAACCGATATATAGACTGATAAATACAAAACTTCATATACATATTTCTGAGTGTAATTACTAAAACAAAATCAAAACAAATGCAGTGGACAACGGATCATTTTTGAAAACCTTAAGTGCCGAACACAAGGAATCTGCTAGTGATTATCTAGATCTCTGATATTGCCAACATCTTGTCTTCCTTCTAATATGAGCTTCAAAATCTCGACATGCCACTTCATGTTGAAGGCAACATTCAAAACCGTCATGGCCAGCAGCATGCATCTGAAGTTGTCAATAATTTTTATCTCATCTGCCAGATAGCAGTGACATTAAAAATAAGCAATTATTGAACGTTGATATATTAATCAGCATTGATCATATATACTTAAAAAAAAATTTTGGTTTAGTTTTAATAAAGGACCGTGTGAACTCTAAGTGAACCCGGGTAAAACGTACTTCAGTCTGAGTCCGAAGAACGCTTTAAAGTCATACACCCACAATATGACATCAACATTGGACATTACTGGCGTGTGTCATAGTGTCATCAAAAACTTGCGTCATGATTTCCCCGAGAAGAACGAAAGACAACAAATTAAATCAGAATTATAGCTTTGTGTTTTTGTAGTGAATTACTCCTTCAAGATTTTCCCCCCTATTATATTTTACACTCCATCTTCCTGTCAGAATTGATATTTTAGCAGCGTGGGCCGCTGTATCAGAGGGACCCGGGTGTCAAAACAGTGTTTTCTCAGTCGGCTCAAAGTGCTTATTTAGCAGATGAGCCTGTCTTATTTTAGCTGATGCTTTCATGAGCGTTAGCATCCTGCCAAACCCCTGTTACAGAAACTGATTTAACGAGTCTTGTATTAGTAAGGGCAAATGTGGTGGCTGAGAGGGAAAAAAAGGGGGACATTTTCTTCCTACACAGTGCCCTTGGTTGTGTAGTGATACCAGTCACCCAGTCCCTGTGCGGGATTTACGGCTGGGATGTACGAAAGCGACCAGCCGCTCATGCAGGGCCAGTGAAAACGTTTGCCCAAGACCACATGAAAACACACGTCCAGTCTCCAGACATGATTCAGCAGCAAAATGACATACTTCATAACCTTCCCTTGAGGCAGTGGACCAAAGAAAGCCTCAATCTCTCTGCTCGTGTTGACTGGGGATGATGGGATGTCTCGAAACCGCCCTTCATTTTCACCACAAACTTCCCCCTTTTCCCCCAATCCCGTATGGATCTCTTTTCCGCTTCGAACCAGTCACATGGTTACCATCCTTTCTCTCTTCCTCTGCTTCCAATTTTCAGTTTGCGTGGTTTGTTTCAAGCTGTTGTTCTGTTTTGTCTCTGTTTCCGCTTTTTCTAAAATCCCTCTTTTTTTGTCTCTATTTCTTCTCCATCGCTCACTGCCTGTGCGAAGCGCTCTCATGACCTAATGCATGACTCCGGCCACACTGGCTTAAAGTGGCTCAAGGTATGGCACGATTAATGTTTTCTCATTCTTTTACAAGGAATGATTTTGTGCTTTTCATCAGTTTCGCTGCATCTCTGTGACCTTTTTTTCTCGTTTGGATGGGGGTGTTCAACAAATGTGGCTTTTGGTCCCGATCCAAACCAAACTTTTCCAAATAGGAAGCTTAACCACTGACAGAGTGCAATTTATTGACTGTTCCCTGAAGATGAGCTCTATCAGATCATTATTTTATGTGGAAGACCTCTCTTATGCGTTCCCCCCCTGCGCTCTTTCCATTATATTGGGAAGTCATGCTCATTTGCGTCTGTCTATCAGGATAAGTTATGTTTTGATTAAATTTTTATGTAGTGCGTCCAACACAATTCTGTTTCTGAAATGGGAGAAGTTGAGTTTCCCCATTGCATGTAACTCTAACTGCGTGTTATATAAACATGCGGTCAATAGTTATACTGGTAGTTAAGGTCTAGTTCACCCTGAAATCAATGCGCTGTCATCATCGGTTCATTCGCTTTTTGTTTTAAATCCATTTGACTTATTTTATTCTAGGACTGGCCAATACAATGATAACTATAATTATCACGATATACATTTCCCTCGATAAAATGATCGCACATGTTCAATAAATGTTCCGTGTAATGTTTATGATTCAAAGCAGAACTAAACGGCACTGAGGTAACATCACATTCAGATCAGTTTGTAAAATCGGAGCTGAAAATGTACTGTAGACTTACTCTGAACGGATCTTTTGAATCAGTGAGTCATTTACTGGAGACTCACTCTGAATGGACCAT
>CAIGQV010019029.1:12342258-12358421 GCA_903798115.1 Danio jaintianensis | reverse complement strand
ATATATATATATATATATATATATATATATATATATATATATATATAGACTCTGCAGTTCCTCCATCCACCAGAGGGCAGCACATGCTCTCATGCACACTTCTGTTGTGGTTTTTCCCAAAGGGATTATCTTTTCACCAGTTTCCTCTTATTGCTCCCAGCTACTCTCCTGGAAAACATCTCCAGTGCTCAGTACTAAACACTGGAAAGCTTGTAATTATAACGTTGGACGGCGTTGGGTGGCAGTGCTGTGAAACTCCATCTGCTAAATGGATTTATTAAAGTATAGTTAGACTCAAGAATAGTTTCCTCAAAAATGAAAACTGTCATCATTTACTCGCCCTCAAGCCTTACTTTCTTCTCTGGAAAAGGTGAACTGTAAATGTTTAGTAAGAGAATGTTTAAAAGGATGTACAATTAGTGTAAGAGTATCTTTAAATTGGACCTGTGTGTTATATTCCAAGTCTAAGGAAAGAAGCGACGTAATTATTCACAGAAAATGACCACATCTGCTTTATCACTCTTTGGCGTGTTCATGACATAATATAAACGTAATGTCCGATTATGAATGAAACTCTTTTTAGTCAGCTCTTTTCAGTTGGTTCTGTTCACTGAACTTATTTGTATTTTTTTTCATGAATCCAATCGATTCATTTTAGTTCGCCATGCCAAATTTGTGAATGAATCAGTCTTTTGACTCTGGTCACATTAATGAATCAGTTAAACATATTCCTGAAGCTGGTCTGAAAGATTAATGAATGAAACAAACTAATTCAGTTCATAGACTTTATTGGCTGATTTGTGAATTAATTACTTTTTTGGAGTCAAATCTTTTAATTCAATTAGTTAATCCTGTTCACCAAGCTGATCTGAAAGATTTGTTAATGAAACAGGCGGACTGGAACCATCGATTGATTTAGCGAAACATTGGAAAAAATTGGTTTAGCGTTTGTTAATCTCATCAGTAAATTGGTTGAGTAAGTTAGGTTCACTGACTATTGCAGGATTTATGAATGAGTCAGTCTTTTGATTGTCAATGCTTTTTACAGAAAGATTGATTGAAGATTTTGAAAGATTCAGTTATGAGTCAGATTGACTTGATTCCCGAGTTCAGTTCACTTCACTGTAAATTAATCACTTTTTTGAGCTTGATCTGATTAGTGAATCAGTTGATGCCATTCACAAAGCTGAAAGATTCATTCATGAAACAGACTGATTGAGTAATTTCAGTCTTCACTGCCCGGTTTATGAATGAGTCATTCCTCAGGCAGTTCTTTTCATTAAATTGATGAATCCTGTTTATAATATTGATCTGAATGATTTATTCCTTAATCAGACCGATTTGGTTCTTGAATTGAACTCCTGAATTTCCTGTCCGTTTTATGACCGAATCAATCTTTTGAGTGAATTTATTTAGTTGAATCAGAAAATTCTGTTCACAAAAAGTGTCTGATTAGTTCCTGAATCAGACTGACCTCCTTCCTAAATCAAGTTTACCTCAATTTTTTAGTCACATGGGTTGATAGACCGTTGGAGTGAAATATCACTCTTCAGTCTGTTCTTTTCAATGAATTGATGAATCCTGTTCATAATAAAAATCTAAATGATTCAATCCTGAATTGAACTCACTGAAATTCCTGACCGTTTTATGAATGACTCAATCTTTTGGAGTCAGTTCTTTTAAGTGAACCAGACAATCTTGATTAAATTACAACTGATCTAATTAGTTCCTGAAACAGACTAACCTGCTTCCTAGCTTATATTTAACTAACTTTTTAAGTTGCGTGAATGAATAATTCGCTGAAGAGAAAATGATTGGTTAACAGCTTTTGTATGACTTCATAAGACCTGGAAAAGAAACAACCACTTCATTTCATCATTTCATTTTTACATCTTTGCTGCATCTTCAAGCTTGAAAGGATTCTTCAGTGAACTATTTTTGGATTCGAATCTCCGCAGTCGTGTCTGTAATATGGATGGAACAAAAGCTGACGAAACGCAGAGCAGAGAATGATGGATAAACACAGAGAACAGACGGAGGAGACTGCACAGATCGCCGCCCGAGGCCTACGCAGTTTCGCAGAGATTTCAGAGGGACCTGGGGTGAACCGCAAGCGGTCGAGGAGGCTGTGAGAACCGCTTTGAGCCAAGTCGCTAAACCTTGCCTTCCATGGAATACATAAACCTGCCACGCCACTTGATTTATCCTCCTCATTCACTCGCTCCTGTTACTTCCAGTTATAAACATGGTGTGGAAACGGAGAGAGCGGAGGAAAGAAAAATCGCAGTCAGAAACGGAGAACATCCACCTTTTCAAAAACAAAACGGAGCGAAATAACTCCAGGGATGTGATGTATGACTAACCTCATCATGAAGTTATGTAGTTAATATATCTGGCCTGCACGTTTATACACTGGAGTTCTGCTCACATTTTTCTTGTTCTGTCTCACCTGCCGTCTGCTGTGTGAATGTCTCGATTATTATTATTTTTTCTACGTGATTTTATCCCTCATAATGCAATAAAATAAATTTTGAAGCAGAATATAGAATTTTTTTATCAGTGAGGTTTTTTTTCTTCAGATATTTACATTTTTTTCATTCATTTATTTAGGTTTTTTTGTTTAAATTATTTTATTTAATTCAATTTTTTTTTACCAAAATATTTCAAATTTAACTGAAAATGAGAAATAATTTCAGTAACAAAATAACTTATTTTCTTAAAACGTATTAAAAATAACTTAAAATAATAATAATAGTAATAATAATAACAACAATAAAAAATATTTTCCCAATACTGGGTTGCAGCTAGAAGGGAATCCGCTGCGTAAAACATATGCTGGAATAGTTGGCGGTTCATTCCACTGTGGCAACCTCTAAAATAGAAACTAAGCCAAAGGAAAATGAATGACTGAATGAATAAATGAATGAATGAATAATAATAATAATAATAATAATAATAATAATAATAAAAGTTTATTGTAATAAAAATTATAACTGTTAATTTTTCTATTGTATTATAGTAATTATGATATTATTGCATTAATTATTATATATTTTGAATTCGCTATAGTTATTCTGTTAACTTAATGTATACTGTAATATTTTTTTTACAATAAAACTTTTTGAAGATATATTAACTTATTATTTATTACTTATATATATTAGTTCACTATAATCTTCTATGTGAAGCTGCTTTGACACAATCTACATTGTAAAAGCGCTATAGAAATAAAGATGAATTGAATTATTTACATGGAAAACATTTTAACCTATACTCTAACGACGTAGGTTTCATAAATTGTTGACTGTTTTTGAGAAATAATGTGTTATAAATTAAATGAAAATTAGTTGTATGTGTTTTTTTTATTATATTAATTGATAAAAAAGAGGTAAATGTAGTAATACCATGTAGTAATACTTTTTGAAAATATATTAACTTATTATTTATTACTTATTATATATATTATTTAAATAGAAAGCATTTTAACCTATTCTCTAACAACAAAGGTTTCATAAATTGTTGATGCGTTATAAATGAAATGATAATTAATTGTATGTGGTTTTTTTTATTATATTAATTGATAAAAAGAAAAGGGTAAATGTAGTTATACCATGGGAAAAATATGCTAACCTTATATAATATATAATATAATTAGTTATTACTCATTTTGTATTACTTTCACTGGTTATTGTGAACCTTCTGATCAGATACATTGCGGTTTTCTAAAATAGCAATGTCAAACTGCTAAAATAGCATACAGATTTTAAATGGATTATGAGGGTTAATCTCTTTTTTTGGACACTCATTTTATCCATCCGATTTTCCATGCACAGATCCATTTGTGTCCCTGTGTGCTTCGCTCCTGTCCTGCTGTGTGTTCTCTCAACATATTTGTTTACATTCTGTCTTATCTGACATGTTTCTGTGGGATTATGATTTTGTCCTTCTGCTTGTTTGTTGTTGTGTTATTGTTCATCAGCACAAACATGTTTATATATATGTGTGTGTTTTTGCATGGACAGATGGAGGAGCTGTTGGCCGCCATGGAAAAGGTGAAGCAGGAGTTGGAGTCCATGAAGGCCAAGCTGTCGTCCACTCAGCAGTCTCTGGCGGAGAAGGAGTCACACCTGACCACGCTGAGGGCCGAGCGCAGAAAGCACCTGGAGGAGGTGCTGGAGATGAAGTAAGACCTTTACTCCTGTCCTTTACGTTTACATTTAGTCATTTAGCAGACACTTTTGTCCAATTCAGGAGGCATTTAGTGATTCAACAAGAAGAGGGAATACACACTAGAAGTGCAAATTATACAAAGAAACTTGTTTGTGCTCAGGGAACCTCGCATTGCCGGCGGTCAGTCCTTATTTATTTAAATTGTTATACAGACTGTGAAAAAAACTCTTGCAGCCTTCAATTTCTTAGTTGACTCAAAGTAATTTTTCTAGTCATCTTAACTTACATTAGTCCAGTGTTTCTCAACCACATTCCTGGAGGACCACCAGCTCTGCACATTTTCCAAATCTCCTTAACCAAACACCCCTGATTCAGATCATCAGCTCATTAGCAGAGACTGAAAGATCATCTTAACTTACAAAGTACATCAGTCAACCTGACTAATTTAAAAATTTAAATATACATACTGTTTAATTACCATCAAGTGATTCCAAACCTTTGAGTTAATTTTTTCTGTTAAACAAAAAAGATGATATTTTGGAAAAAGCTGAAAACCTGTAACCATTCACTTCCATAATAAGAAAAACAAATACTATGAAAGGCAATGGTTACATGTTTTCAGCATTTTCTGTGTTTACAGAAGAAAGAAACTCAAAAAGGTTTAAAACAAGTAATGGGTGAGTAAATAATGTACTATTTTCCATTTTAGGATGAGCCATTCACGTTTGTATAACTTCAAAAATATTGTTGACACCTGATTAATTTATCCAAATAAGTTAAAGTAACATGAAAATATTTGTTGTCATGACGTTTTGTCATAATATTTTTAAGTGTGAATATAACTATATAATTATTGAAGCCGCTTTGAATTGAATATTATTTTATAGTTGCTTTTTTGTTCGTTTCATTTAAAGTTTTAGTACTTGATGCTGTGGGTTTTTGTTACTTCTATTAGGTTAATTTTTTATGTTTATGTTGTTTATTTAGGTTTTAGTTTTAAACTGAATGAAGTGAAAATCAAACAGTTTATATAAAATGATATATTTTTAGTTAAGATTTAAATTTTAAGTAGGTTCAGCTATTTGAATAATGTGGTTTTTGTCTTACTTAACTATATATAAATAGAATTGATTAGTTTTTCATTAATGGTGGAAGTCATTCATTCATTCATTCATTCATTTATTTATTTATTTATCTATCAATTTATCAGTCCTAAAAGTTCAGTTATGGAGGACAAAACCTGCAAAAACAATAAATAAATAAATAAATAAATAAATAAATACGCAAATATATATATATATATATAAATGAGTAAATAAATAAATAAATAAATGTATATAAAAATCCACAAATTCCTGCATAAATAAATATATAAATAATTAATAGTGTGGGCAGGTAAATAATGAAATAAATTATACTAATGTTGGGGGATTAAGAAAATGCTAAACTGATGAACGTAGTTGCATATTTACTTTTCCTCAGCTCAACATGCTAATAAGAGTGTCTGTCAATCATCAAATGGCGGTCTTTATGCCATTATTGGTTGATTGCTAGAAAAAATTTGCCTCCCTAGGTAGGCGTCCAGGAGGCATCCGAAACAGATGCCCGAGCCAACTCAGCTGACTTCTCTCGATGTGGAGGAGCAGCGGCTCTACTCCGAGCTTCTCCCG
This sequence comes from Danio jaintianensis, assembly GCA_903798115.1. Classification (NCBI taxonomy): domain Eukaryota; kingdom Metazoa; phylum Chordata; class Actinopteri; order Cypriniformes; family Danionidae; genus Danio; species Danio jaintianensis. Next base: position 12,352,581 of record CAIGQV010019029.1, on the reverse strand, counting down.
GGTGACAGAGCTCCTCACCCTATCTATAAGGGTGTCAAAAAGCTCATGACCATAGGATTTTTTGTGGATTTTTATATACATTTATTTATTTATTTGCATATTTATTTATTAATTGTTTTATTTATGCAGGAAATTGTGAATTTATTTACTTATTTATATATTTGCGTATTTATTTATTTATTATTTTAGCAGGTTTCGGCCTCCATATTCAGTCTTGTAATAACCCCAGTAATACTCCAGAGTTTTTTTTTTTCCCATACGAATTTCAATGAGTGCCCTACAAATGGTTAACTTTCTCTTCATCACCTATTAGTTTCTTCATCCAAGTTTGAAATCTCCAATTCCAGGTATACAGACATTATATATATTTCCCTCCTAGTGCAGTAGGATGGCCAGAGTCCGGCAGGGATTGTGTGTTCTTGGCAGTCTGAATGCTTCTTTGAGCTCTTTTTGATTTCAGTCTTTTTCCTCATCCTCCACTGAGCTCCTACAGGCTCATATCTCCACCAAATCACTTCAGCAGTATCCAAGGACCCCCATCATTCTCTGATCGCTCTCTCTCTTGTCTTTTCTCACTTACTCTCACAGGATTTTTAGCCTTTCTTTCGCTTTAGTGTTTCCTGACTCTAGATGGAGATAAGACAAGGACTAGGGGAATATAGGAGGTCAAAGGTCTCCATACTGCAGTTAAATCAGGATTCAGTGAGGCTGGTTCTTCAAGGATCCCTGAGCTTAAAGAGAAGTTGCAGAAATTCACTTTTTTAATTGATGTAACTCCGGTCAGATGGGTTCGGGCCCTTGAGATAAGAGTTTCTGCCCTATAGAATTTTGATGTATTCAATTCAAGTTTATTTGTGTAGCGCTTTTCATAATAATTATTATTTCAAAGCAGCTTTACATTATTGCATTGCAATCAAATTCGGAAAAGACTATTAGTTAACATAACTTTATTATTTACTAATAACTTAATAACTAGTATCTAATAGCTTTTAACAGTTAAAGTTCTTATCTATAAACATAGTTAACCTGCAGTTATATAGCATATAGGTGATGTCTATGTGTACATGTTTAATGATGTGTATTTCAATATATCAATAAATTTAATGCTTACCATGAATTTAAGAGATATTGAGGTAAATCTAAGTGTATTATTTCACTGTTAATGTCCGTACATATCAATAACGCTAATTATATTAGCATTCTCACCAACGGACAACACTGTTCTGCTATATTATAATCATGTTGTGTTGTTCTAGTTTTGTCGCCAATATATATATGCTTAAGCTCTTCAAAGTAGGGTGGATTCTGATTAGCTGTTTATGTTTTTAATCATTTTGATAGTTTCTGTTATCATTATCGTTGTCAGTTATCATTAGACAGTGTCTAGAAATGCTGGATTATTAACACATATTTGGATAAAATATGGACTTAATGTTTGTTTGTTTGTTTGTTTGTTTGTTGAAATGCAACTTTAATCCTCTAATTGAGTTTGTACACATTTTTACCTTAAGTAAACATAGTTGATTTTTGTTTTACTGTAGTTAAGGTGTAAACATTGCAATTCTTTAAAATCAATATCAATATTTTAAAACATATTATTATTATTATTGTTGTTGTTGTTGTTGTTGTTGTTGTTGTTGTTATTATAGTAATAATAGTTATTTTCCTTGGTGGCATTTGGCAATCATTGTGAAGATAATTATATTTTTAGTTGAGGTTGGTGCTTCAGTTAACAGTTTAAAATATGGTAGCTAATTACTGTAATTTTAACATTATTTCATACACGGACACAAGTTAACAACAGTTAAAAAAACAAACAAACAAAAAAACTATCTTGCAGCATATATTGTGCCAGAATATTGTTAATGTTTTAAGTATGCAGTTCATGTTCTTTAAAACATTATCAATCAATTATAACTTAAAATGTTTTGGAACAAAATAGAAATTGTATGTGGATGTTGCCATCAAGGCTAATAAAGGCTGTAGAAGTATTGTTTTTGTTGAAATACTGTTGTTTTCACACTGAGAAACTGAGAAAAGCCCCTGCTGTCTTTCCATTACAGGCTGTGCCATATTTCATTTAGCCTTACTTATTTTGCATCGTTTAAGCATCCTCTACATCAAATGATATGGTTGCAAAAAAATGAGTGATATTAAATGTGTATAGATATTTAATAAAACATTTTAATTAATTTCATGACATGAAAATAATAAAACAAATTTGCATACGCTGAGAAAACCTTCCACTTAATTTAAACTTAATTCAAAATAATAGGTTAATTTTATTTTTAAGAAGTTAATAGACCAAGTGTGGCTTTAGAAAGATTTTACAAAACATCCTTTACGGTATATTGACCTCACAAGACTATTGTCCTTGATTGAATGTCAAGCGAGTTCAAAATAATGATGGTTTTGGAAAAATGAGTCCGAATCGGAGTTTCAAGGACTCTGTGTTTTCCGGATTGATGTGGTGATTTGATTGTCAGCCATACTTTCAGAGATACTGCTCTGCTTGCCTGCTAAAGGGAAGCTAACAGTGAATTTTGGAGTTAAAAGGAGGAAAATAAGTTTTTATCAAGGTGCAATGTGTTTAAATGAATGCCGCGTATACTGATTACCATAAGAGAAGAAAGGCAGGGCCCCACTGCATCCAAATTTGGCTTTTAAAACCAGAAGGTCAGCTTAACTGAGACAGGGAGCACTGTGTATCTCCTCCGGCCTCTCACCAACCACAAATTTACCAAAAAAGCCTTGCGTTTGAGTGAAAATAAGGCTCTGATAGGGATGGGGGGAGAGAGGTGGTCTTCGATCTGTTTTGGGGATGAGCGTAATGCGGTCAAGCCGTAGAAAGTAGACTCATGCTGTTGAAGGGGCCCCGCCGGCTGGCAGCAGACAACCAACTGGACCACTCATTAAAATTTCGAAGGGAAAACACAAAATAGCAGACACAGAGGTCACAGACTTTTTTTATTTATTTATTTCCTCGGGCTGAACTTCCGACCGCACGGTTTAAAGTCAGCAGTGTGGAGACATCGACCCTTTGGGCTGCTTCTCCATCCTCGCCGTCTAAAAAAAGGCAGAATTACCACTCTTTATGAACTCTGTTGTCCTATGGCTTGAGAGGGACCTTTTCAAAGTCTTAGTTTTGTTTGTATTGTGTTTCTGCCCTTTTCCAAGTTGAATAATAACTCTCTCAAAATGCCAGTTGGCGTAATTTACTTTCCATTATGTTGTTTCAAAACTTAGATTTAGTTTTTTCTTTGTGAAATACTAAAAGAGATATTTAGCAGAATGCTCATGCTGCTCTTTTTCCAAATAGTGAGACTAAAAATGTATGAAAAAAGCAAAATAACATTATGTACTGTACATTCCAAGGCCTCTGATATGCACTGGAAAAAATGCTAGGTTCCACTGAATCAATTTGTGTTACAATAACATGAAGGAATTAAGTTAACTTATTAGTTATTTACAAATGTATGTGGATTGAACATAAAACAATTAAGCTGTCCTCAAAAAATTCAAGAATTGCACTGTTTCCACTTATTAGTTTGAACAAACACCAAACAAATTTTTTGGAATGTGTATTATACACAATTTTATATAATATATAACTCTATGATTTTTTTCTTCGTGAAACACTAAAAGAGATATTTATCAGAGTGTTCATGCTGCTCTTTTTCCATATAGTGAGGCTGAACAATGTACTGTATGAAAAAATCTAAATAACATTATGTACTTTACATTCCAAGGCTACTGATATGTGTAATATGCAATTTTCTAATATATAATAATACTGTAATACACAATTTGTGAATTTTTAAATACAAAATAAAGATAGAAATTTAAATATGCAAAAGTGCAAATGAGATTTCCCAACTGACAATCATTTTAAAATTGTATTTTAAATCTCCGCATTTCATTTGGTTATTAGATGCACTAGAACAACGATGCTTGTTTGGCAATTGATCTTAATTAGTATAAAATGTGACTTCCGAGGCCATTAGTTACCATGTTAAAGCTTTTGTGAACCACCAAGGCAAATGAAGACCGCAGTGATGTCATTATGCAGATTAAACTTACCAAACGTAACCCAACTGTGAGAAAAGACCATTATGAGGTCATCGCTCAATTAAAATCCAAATGGCCTGTCAATGGGGTTCTTTGATAATGCGTAGAGGTGGATTCAAGCTGTGTTGGCGCCGAGGTTTATGAACGTAACGGTGCCGTACGCAGTGTGGTACTTACATTCAGGCTTGTTTAGCAGAATGAGCTGAGGATTTAGAGCATTGGGGTTGAGGCGGTAATGAGATCTCCAGCACACACCATCTCATCCTCATGGTTTCCTCTCCATTTAGCACAGTTTAAATGCCCCCGTACCGCTGGATATGAGATGCGGTGATATCCCAGCGTTCTGCCATTTGATGCGGTTTTCCTTCTCTCGTTCACTTTTACTTCCACCGGCTCACGTTCTCAAGTGCGACCACAAGGCAGACATCAGTCGTCTCCCTTTGAGCAAATGTTTAAGTTTCTTTCTGCAGTTGTTTGGGAGAACTGGACGTTTTGGAGCTCCCACTTGAGAGGTGGATGATGATGGAGGGCTTGATCTTGATGAAGAGGCCCTCCTCAGATGTTCGCTCAAAGGCTCAAAGCCACTTGTCCGTATTTTAGGACTTGAAAAGAGCTGTCACCACCTGCATGGCTATTTGCTTAGGTCTTACTGAGAAACACAAGCTCTTGGTTAGTTTTCCCAAAAATCTGGTCCACACAATAAGATCCAGCCACTCAGAAGAGACCATCTGATCAGCACATGAAGCACTATGTTGTAGTTTTTGTTTTCATATGGTGTATGTAGTAGGTGTTTAAAATTAATTTACTTTATTTGAATGTGTTCTTTATTTTATCAGTATTAAAATGTTCAAACTAGACGTTGTGAAGCAATTATCTAGCCTTTTGGAGTTGCTTTTCCATGCTGGAAACGAATTCAGGGCTCACAATCATTCATTCATTCATTCATTCATTCATTCATTTTCCTTTAGCTTAGTCTCTATTTCAGAAGTTGACACAGAGGAATAAACCACCAAGCTTATGTTTTATACAGCGGATGCCCTTCCAGCTGCAACCCAGTACTGGCAAACACCCATACACACATTCACAAACACTCATACACTATGGCCAATTTAGTTAATCCAATTCACCTATAGCGCATGTCTATGGACTGTGGGGGAAACCAGAGCACCCGGAGGAAACCCATGAATTATTTGGCTTATGCATTTATGGGAACCTTTGTATTCCATAGTCTCTAGATATCGTTGAAGATTCATTTACATGTGTGCGCCGATATGCAAATTTGGGCTAATAATGAAAAATGATAATGCTTTATAGTTGATAGCTGTTAATCAATTTTCTGATAAATGTAAGTCTTGATATTGATATGTTGCAAAACATATAGATTTTTATTGCAGAAAAAAGGCAAGGTAGTGGCTAGAAACATTTAAATCTTCCTTTTCACAAAATTATTTACAAAATTGCTATTCTGATGTCCTCATTTACTTTCAACATGTAAAAACTTACATCTTATCTTTCCTCTAGCACAAACTCGGCCCTGGAGGGCCGGTGTCCTGCAAAGTTGTGTTGAAGCAAGTTGGAGCTAAAATCTGCAGGACACTGCAGGAGTTTGGACACTCCTGCTCTAGCATCTCAAGAATAACCCATCATTAATTGCTTTAGTATCTTAGTGAGATCTTTCTTTATAGTGCCAATAACAAAATGATAACATTAAAAATGTAGTACAATGCAGATACAGTTGAAATCAGAATTATTAAACCCCCTTTGAATTTTTTTCTTTTTTAAATATTTCCCAAATAATGTTTAACAGAGCAAGGAAATTTTCACAGTATGTCTGATAATATTTTTTCTTCTGGAGAAAGTCTTATTTGTTTTATTTCAGCTAGATTAAAAGCAGTTTTAATTTTTTTTAAACCATTTTAAGGTCAAAATTATTAGCCCCTTTAAGCTATATATTTTTTCGATAGTCTACAGAACAAACCATCGTTATACAATAACTTGCCTAAATACCATATCCTGCCTAGTTAACCTAATTAACCTAGTTAAGCCTTTAAATGTCACTTTACGCTGTATAGAAGTGTCTTGAAAAATATCTAGTAAAATATGATGTACTGTCATCATGGCAAAGATTAAATAAATCAGTTATTAGAAATGAGGTATTAAAACTATTATGTTTAGAAATGTGTTGAAAAAATCTTCTCTCCGTTAAACAGAAATTGGGGAAAAAAATAAACAGGGGGCTAAAAATTCAGGGGGTTTAATAATTCTGACTTCAACTGTATATTGTAGATCCCTAGCCACTAGTATAGAAAACAGCACTTAAACAGTCTCAGTACTTAAATCATTGGTTTGTATAAACGTAACTTAATCCCACAAAACTGTTTTCAAATTATCAATAAGATTAGAGCTTGTTGGAGTGAGAACAGCTTTGTGTATGGGGTTGTTTGTGCTCCATGGACTCCAGCTAAAACACTTGCCCTTGGTGTAGTAGATCAATATCACTTAAAAAAAAAATCCCAACAACTCCCCGCTCTTGTCACAGCTAGAGCTTTTCATCTCAGGTGGGAGTCCAATTATAAGGTTTGAGCACAAGTGCAGGTATGTGAGGAGTGTGTTCGAAGGTGTTTAAATTGACGCGGGGTGAAGGCGAGGTTATCGGCTGCCCACAAATTCTCCATTCGAAGGGTAGGGTGAAGCTGCTAATTGCCCCTGTTAGCACTATGGCTTCATGACGGGTCGGCTTGTTACAGGGACGAAGGCTTTAGAAAACAAAGCTGCTGAAGTCCAGCGTGAAACATTTTGACCCAAAAATGCTTTGTCACATTCACACAACTGATTCACAGCTTGTTTGTTAGCTTAAAGAGGTCTCTGCTTGGTTCGGTTACACAGAACAAAGCAAAACTGAGCACCTAACAGGGTTTGATAGGTATGCAATATAAAAACCTGATTAGCATCATCAAAAGAGCATTTCGAGGAAGTTCGATCATTATTATTTTTTTCCCGCTACTTTGCTTTTATTGTTTTAAGATGACAATCGCCGAGCCCAAATGTTGCCTTTGTAGATTTGTAATCTGTGAATGCTACCATCTTTGTTGTGAATGATGCTTTTGTTCAAACCGAAAATGCCAAGTTCGGTGGGTGGTATGATTTAGTCGCCATAATGGGTGTAATAACACAACGGACTTAACTCTCCCATACAAGCCGGTCTTGGCAGCCTTGATGTAACGTTCTTAGGGGTGCTGGGCCGGATTTGTCGGCGGTGTCTGGGTGGCAGGAGAGAGAGAATCTGACATGATCTCTTCTAAGAAGGCTGAAGCAGTCAGGGGCCATGAGGGCCTGGCCCGGAGATCTTAGCAAGCATGTGAACATGGATTATTACAGCATGGAGCCAATGAGGCTGGACGTGTGTGAGAGGCCAAGCGGGCCCTGCAGCGATTAGACTTTAAACAGCATATAATGACCCTCGACCCCATCGCTCATGTACCCGAAAGCCATAATCCAGCGAAATGTGGGGAAAGCATAAAGACTCCACGTACATCTCTGTAAATGTCAAGAGTGCTTAAAGATAACAGCGTGCCAGTGGGTGCCTCTCTGCAGTGAGACAGATCACATCAGACGTTGCTTTGCGCTCTGGGGTCTCCTGGTGGATCTATAATCATTACATCACATTAAGAGAGGCTTCATTTTTCGTTGTTAAAACAGCAATGATGGGACAGTTCTCTTGACCTGCAAAAATGATAATTGCACCACAACACCAGTGCAGAATTATATCAGTTAGACTTGCCTGAGTATAGCAACCAAGGCCTTCATTTAGCTCAGAAATTATAATGCTTTCATCTAATCTCCATGATTACAGTCCTCTCATTGCAAACCTGTATAATATTCTCTCTTTTTCTATTTGCACAGAATTGTATTGATCACTTTTTTCTGTGCAATTACAATAAATAAATATTTGGTTTTTTTAATCATAAAAATGTTCCATATGAACTGTTTTCCAAGACAAGTCATGCAATAGCTACGATATAGCATATTTGACTTCAAAATGTCTGCATCTTTTTCCCAGTAATGGGTTGCGGCTGTAAAACATATGCTGGAATAGTTGATGGTTCATTCCGCTGTGGCGACCCCTGATAAATAAGGGACTAAGCTGAAAGAAAATAAATGAATAAATGTCTGCATCTTGCATTTACAGTATGCATTTGGTAGATGCTTTTATTCAAAGCAACTTAAATTGGGCTCAAAGCACATATTTTATTGAATTCTTGATTTTACTGGGAATTGAACCCATGGCCTTGTTAAAGTTTCATTCATTTCAGATACAGCTTTTTAATATCTTTTGATCAGTCATAATCAGTTGTGTTGATCACACTTGCATATTTGGAAATACATCAGAGATTTTAGTGATTACTGACTTGAATATATCAGTGGTGCTCTATTGGGTTGAGATCTGGTGATTCTAGAGCCCATTTGAGTGTGTTGAACTTCAAGAAACATTAAGATCGTTTGATTTTTGTAACATTCACTGTTGTCCTGGAAGTAGTTTTGCTAGGAAAATATCCTCCACACCCTTACATCTATAGTATGCCACCACCAGCCTGAACCATTGATACCCAGCATGTTTAAAGTTCCTCAAAGTCACTTAAATCCCCTCTTTTTCATTCTGATGTTTGGTTGGAACTTTTTATTGCATTTTTATGATGTTTTTTAGTGCTTCCAAAAGTCTGTCCCTGTTCTTGTTAATTTTGCATTGGAAACTACGCTTATTCTCCTAACCTTCTCTTGTAGTGTTCAGTTTGATGGTGTTTCAACCTTGACAGATATAATTTTTCATAATTCACACAACATAAAATACACATCCCAGTAAGATTCAGGGTGAGTCTGAGGTTGATTCATGTGGTAGACACTCCGCATGTGTACTCACAGTGTAGTAGACAGCTTCTCCAAGAGGCTCCTTGTGCCTGAAGTCAGCATTCGGTTTGGCAGGAATAAATCAAGTTGTTCTCTACAGGGAACTCCTGCTGTCTGACTGAGAACCAAGTCTGCACTTAAATCAGCAACATCCTCCACTAACAGCCATCGCTGATTCTCCACCACCGTAGGGATTTTTAAGATGATCTCAGCATTACACCACATCTGAGGACAAGTTTGGAGGTGTGAGTTTACACCTCTTTCGCTCCAGACGCGTTGTTTATTTATTTCAGGGTTTTTTCAGAGACACAACACGCAAACAGTTTTTTTTACATGTACATATTCTCAGAGGATTATCTGTAATGGATTAGCCATGGTTTATGTGAACTCGTGCGTCGGAGCGTTCAAGGACTTTAACTCATCTAAGTGTTTGGCTTTGCCGTCCTAACCCTGTCGAGATTCTAGCGCTGCCCCATAAATCACGCTCCTAAATTGAAAGGGTGAACTGGAAAACATTCAACGACAACTTTTGAAGGGAAAAAAAATAGAGGTTAAATGGAGAAACTGATGCTACGGCATCGCCTCTGCTATCACTGAAAGGGAGGAGTGAAAAATGTATTTCTCCAATGCAAACGTTCGGCTACTCCTCCGCTTCTGCTGGCTTGGGAATGTTCAAGGTCGGGACACAGGGATGCATATATCCATACGTCTTATCAGTGCTGAGGTGAAGCGGGGAACTTCTGCTGGCAGCTCCTGTCTGCATATAAATCATTTTGAATGGGCACCGACCGAACCCATCTGTAGTTACCCTGTTCAGTCCTAAATCACTGTCATCCACAATCGCCTCTATCGTAAAATGCAAGTACTTCAAGTGCTGAAGTAGATACTTGTTCTAAAGCTTGTATGTGCTTGCTTAATGCTGTGACCTTAATTCAGGTATGCATTTTTTATGTACATATATCTTGAAGTACGTGGACAAGTCTGTCTGTCTGTTTGTTCTGTCTGTCTGTCTGTTTGATCTGCTGTCTGTCTACCCGTCTGTCTGTTTGTCTGTCTGTCTGTCTGTTCCTTCTTCTGTCTGTCTCTCTGTTCGTTCTTCTGTCTGTATGTCTGTCTGTCTGTCTGTTCCTTCTTCTGTCTATATGTCTGTCTGTCTGTCTGTCTGTTCCTTCTTCTGTCTGTCCATCTGTCCGTCCGTCTGTCCTGTTTCTCTCTCTCTGTTCATTCGCTCTTCATTCTTCTGTCTGTCTGTTCGTTCTTCTGTCTGTCTGTCCGTCCGTCTGTCCGTCTATTCTTCTCTCTGTCTGTCTGTCCGTCCGTCCGTCCATTCGTTCTTCTGTCTGTCTGTCT